>JAUTXW010003324.1:0-57053 GCA_030620095.1 Kuschelorhynchus macadamiae
ATTTCTTTATAATTTTTTAAAACCTCTTTATCAGGAAAATATTTCACTTTTATACACCGATACCGATTCGTTCATTTTAGAAGTCACAACTCCAAATATTTATTCTGACATGATAAAAAATATTCACAAATTTGACACATCTAATTATGAATTTAATAATATTCATGAAATGCCTATTACAAAGTCAGTTATAGGAAAATTCAAAGATGAATATGCTGGTGAACCCATTACTGCTTTCTTTGGTACTGGAGCAAAAGCATATTGTATTAAAACGGAAAACAGTTTAACAAAAAAAGCAAAAGGTGTTAAAAAAAGTGCAATTAAAAAGCAGTTGGATTTTATTCATTATAAAGATGTTGTTGAAAATCATTCTAAAACCTTTTGTTCAATGTATGTTTTTCGATCTAGACAACATACAATTTTTACAGAGTTAATTAATAAATTGGCTTTGAGTTCCGAAGATGATAAGCGGTATAAAATTCCCTATAGTTTTAATACATTAGCTTGGGGACACCAAGATATTGCTTTGTATCAATGGAATGCAGAACATGAAGATTTAGATATATTTATGTAGATATTATAAGGTATTTAAATTTGTTGTTTTTGAAACCAAAGTTAGTCTTCATAAGTCTTTCACAAAATGTGCATAGAAACTTTTGACAAAGAAATTGATAACAGTTATTTTAAAACATATGAAAAACGACTTTCCACTTTTAAAAAATGGAAAGGAAAATTGAGACCAGAAGTGTTAGCTGGAGCTGGCTTTTACTATACTTCAATCAATGATATTTGTAAATGTTTTTATTGTGGTATTGAAATTTTTGATTGGTTAAGTTATGATGATCCTATTGTGGAGCATAAGAAATTTGCTAGGAATTGTGATTTAAATAACTGTTTATGGAAAAATAGGAATCGAATAATTGTAACCATTCAAAATAAGTCTTCAAGCTACACATTTTATATAGTATTATTAATATCCTTATTTATGAACTTTTACATATATTTAAATTAAGTATTTTATTGTTATTTTTTTACAACTGCTTTTGCTTTCGTGGTGAAAGTATCTGCTTAATGTTAATAAATTTGGAATATAATTATTAATTTGTTTTAATGACTATCAGTAGATCTCAATTTATTCTTCTTTATTTTATTTTCCAAAATGTTTTTTATGTTCATCATCCCCTGGCGTAACACAGTGTGAAATATGTTTTTCTAATAAAACAGACGTCACTCTAAGTAAATATTGTAAATTTATGAAAATTGGATTAATTAACAATAGTACAATTAGTTGGATGGAACGAATAAATGGAAATGAAAATGCAAGTAAATTTTTTAAAATTTTGTATCATTATCCAAATCGATCTATTTTTGATACAAATTGGATAGAAAGGTTAGAGTTTAAAAATAATCAGTTACAAATTTTAACCCCCAACTGTACCAATTATTATGACGGATTCAAAAATTATTACTTTTCCATCATTAGTGTTACATTAAACTTTGCATTATTTTTATACATTACCATTTTAATTATTTATCTTTATTACAAATTTCAAACTGGAAATCTATTTTTTCATTAATCCATTTTAATCAAAACTTTAAAGAAAGTGGGGATGAGAATATTTAAGTACAAGAATAACACAATATGTTTCAGTCTCGTTTAGTCATTATGAACAACGCCGTGGTTCATAAACCTTTGGAAACGCTTCTTAATTCAAAAATTTATTTTTTAAATAATTCTTTGTCAAAATTTGTTCTTGTTGGCATTAGTTTAAATGATTTTTCTCCAAAAATTGTAATTGGTGGAAAAACTGGATTTTCAATCGCACTAACCGAAGAAAATTGGAAAGACATTTGTGTTCATCAAGGAATTATTGTAAACAATTTCTACTTTCCTCAAGTTGATCAAACCAGTGTGAATATAAACAACATTCATCTGCAGGTTCAGAAAATAAATGATACCCCTGTTCTACAAATTACAAAAGGCCCACACTTCATATACTTAGGACAAGAGTCTTTGGACAATTTGTGGCGATTAAAGGAAATTATTGATTATAGATTATCTATACTTAAAAGGCAAGAATTCAATACATATTTCAAAATATTTCAAAATAATATTTCATCTGATTGTGGCGACTTGTGTACGCATGTTTATAATATAATAAGTCCAACAGAAAATCCTAACAGTGAAAATGTTTCAACTATGATGGAATTACTTGCTTTATATCCTGAACAAATGGAAAACAAATTGAAGCAAAATGGAACAAAACGAAAATATTACGAAGAAAACAATGAAAATGGATCAAAAAGAAAATATTACGAAGAAAACAATATCTTTTCTGGAAGAGAACAATAAGGTGCATGTGTTAGTGAAGTGGAGCTTTGCTTACAGACAAGCCCGTAGGAGTAACTTTCAGATGTGGTACTTAGATAGACTCCGTTTTGAAAAAAGAATAAATGATTGTAAACTTATTCTAGATTCGATATTATCTGAGGAACATAGAAATAAAATATATTTGACACGTTTTAATAAAAATTGTATTTGATGTTTTACTTAATAAAATTTTAGTTTAGTAAATGTGAATTTTATTTGAAATTAATTAGCACATTAAGACTTTGTAATTTGTATCAGCTAAAGCATAAAGTGAGGAACAGAAATAAAACAAATTTAACTAAAATTTAATTTCAATTTAATTAAACAATATTTTTTTTATCAATCCATGTATTATATTTTTTATCAAGTCCTAACCATTTCACATAAACTTTGTTTCCTTTCCTTCTCAAAATCTTCTCAATAAGATACACATCGGTATGCTTTACTTTTAGTAATTCTTGCTCATAAAAACCACCCAGAATGTCCTGATTATCTTCGTCTTGAATTAAATATGTCCAAGGGTTTGTCATCTTAACTTCTTTAATGTGGAATATCTCATTTGACCAATTTGGTGTGTAACCTTTTGAAAATGCCTCTCGATGCTTGCTTATTCGTACGTGATCACCCACTTTAAACTTTGGAGATTTTATATCTAACGTTTTAGCATGAGTAAATGCAGATTTCAAGATTCTATTTTCATTTGTTTTATTTACTTGTTTTGGCTTCATTCCTATTGAAGAATGTTTTGTATTGTTATAATCTTTTACAATATCCGCTAATATATTAAACCATTTGTAATTTCCTTGAATGCTAAATATTTTCCACATATTATTCTTTAAAGTCCTGTTCACTCTTTCTACTATACTCGCTTTCAAATTGGAAAACGTGCTATAATGGTTAATTCGAAATTGTTGCATCAAATTTTGAAAATTTACATTGAAAAACTCTCTTCCTCTATCCGTTTGCAAGTTTTTTGGTGGAGTTTTTGCACTGATTAATATTTTTTTCATTGCCGCTGTTACGTCTTTTCCAGATTTAGATTTTAACGGTTCGGCCCAAACATACTTAGAAAATACATTTATGGTAATCAAGATATATTTAAATCCCTTATTAAATTTGGCATAGGGTAACATTTCAACCAAATCAGCTTGAAAAAGATCATTTAACCCTTTCACTACCACCCTTCTGCGTTTGTAGTTTTTTCTAGCAGGTTTATGTAATTCATTAACGACTTGCTGTTTAACGGTTGTCATGACAACAAACTTGTTTATTCAATTTTAAGGAAGTTCACTTTCTATGTTTTGTAATAATTCGAAATATAACTTTTATATGTTTTTTCCCATTCATTCAATTTATCAATTTGTATTGTATAACTTTTTTCATTTAAAATTTTACTAATTTTAGTAATCTCCTTTTCTAACGCATTAAAGGATTTTTTTATCTCTCCAGTTAAGAAAGTAGTTGATCTACTATCACTATTTTTTAATTCCTCCTCTGTTTTATTTAATTCTTGTTCTAATTTCTTAATTACACTGGACATTATATTTTCCAAGGAAATATATTGTTGATTTTCTTCCAAAGTGAGTTGGTCAATTGTTCTACTGTTAAGAATGCTATTTTGATTTCTTTTTTTTTCATCATCTAACCTTTTTATAAAAGTTCTTAATTGTTTAATTTTTTCCTTGTGTTTTTCAATTATTACTTCTCTTATATTTGTTTCCATTATTTTATTAATTTTGTTGATATCATCACTTAATTTTTTGTCTTCCTTTTTAACATGTTCATTTAAAAATTGCAAATCTTTACTTATTTGATTTAGCGTTAGCAACTGTTTATTAACGTTTTCAATTGAGGTATAGCATCCTTTAATCTGGTTCTCATACTTTAAAAAATTTTCATCAAAAACCTTAAGCTTTTTAGCAAAGATTTCATTATTTGTTTCATTTTCACCTAATCTCCTTTTTAAATTATTAATGTCACTTATTCTCTCTTGATTTTGTTTTGAAATATGGCGTCCAAATTTATCAACTGTCATGTTGAGCTTTCATTAAACAATAAATATGATTATATTTGATAGCTGTTATTTATAGTATTACTTTATCTTCTCTTAATTCTTCAATAATAGAGATAATCTCGTTACTATGAGCATTATTTCCCGCATCACTTGATGAAATTAATAAACGTAGCCTATCAACAATTTCGTTAACATTATTCCAGTATACATAGTCTGTATTTGATCTGTTTGTTTTCAAAATTAATCCCTTTCCTGTAGATTTGGCTCTAGTTGTTCTAAACGGAGGTTTTGGTTTGTTAAATGCTGTAACTAATCTTGGCAAGGTTTTTGTCTTTGTAATCCCCTTTCTTTGTAAATATGGTCCTATTATTGTAACATATTTGTGTGATGTATTTCCTTGAACTTGTTCATTTGAATCAAAATTCCTACGATATACATTTGTTTTAGCTAGAATGTTCATGTAATTATCTAAATCTTCCTTCTTATAACCTTTCGGTTCTTTTTTGAAAAGCAATTCGTATAAACCTGGCGTGCCTGTGTACGTTATTCCTCCCACTTTAATGTCTTTTCCAATAATTTCTACCGGTATCTGTGTTAAACCAAAAGAAAACTTATCCGTTTCGAGGTCATGAACTATTCCATAATAATGGTCAAATTTATGTTGTGTATCTTTCACACCCTCATCAATATATGATCTGGGTAATTCATGAAAATCTGCTAAGTAATCTTTATATGATGGTGTACCAACATAGGTTTGAATTGTTTTTCTAGTTTGTTCCAATATGTCTGACAAGTTTAAATTCGTTGTTGTGTCACTAGAAGGATCTGAAGTTTCTGCTATAACAGTTGATGACAATGGTTGTACTACAGGAGAGGAAGAAGTGATACTACTGTCATTTAAAAATGTTGGTAGTTCTGTAGGGAGTGACGGAGTTTTTCCTGTTTTCTGAATATTTTTCGTCGGAGTTGATGTTTTATAAAGCTTTGTAGGTGTTTTGAAATCTTCATACTTTGAAACTCTTTCTTCTTTTAAATCGAATGGTTCGGATTTACCAATACTTGAAATTAGCTGTTTAAGTGGTTGTGTTATTGGTCTATAAGTTTGTTCTAATTCGGACTGAGCAGAAGAAGTAGCTAATTTCAAGCTTTGATATTTCTGCTTCACGGCTTGTCTGGATCTTATTAATTCTCGAGCTAAACGTTTATCCATGCTGTACAAGTTTTAAATGAAATAAAACTGCAAATTTTTTACTTTTATAAATATATAAAGGAATCGAATTTACTCCTATATCTGCCGTGATTTACTTCACAATCTTTGTCAATTACAAGAAAGCCATATGGATCCATCCAACAGTTAGCGCAAATATTTTTAAACTGATCAAATGTCATATCTAATATACAGTGGTCATTATATATATGTTTTAAACTCAAACAGTCCTGTTTAAATAAAATTAATAAGTTTGCATTTTCTCGAATTAGACGTTTAAGGATTGAGGAATATCCTTGAAAAATAAAAAAACAATCGGTGTTTCTATGCCTTCCATGCGTGAAATAGTCCCTAATAATAGATTGATTATGACAAGGAATATCATCAAAAATGATAACGGAATTTGGCTTTATCTCATGAGGTGAAATAATGTTCTCATCGCTATCATATTCAAAGTATCCAATTTCTTTCATAGGTTTTAACAACTTTCTTAAATATTCATATTTTGGTTGATCTAATGACTTTGAATAAACATAGACATTTTCAAACCTAATTCCATTTGGATGCTCGAGCAGTGTAAGCATAACGTTGGTTTTACCGCTACCACTGCAACCAACTATAAGCCCTCTTTTTGAACCACCGCAAAATAAGTCACCATGCTTTCTCAACTGTTTACTTAAAATTTTTTCATCATGATTATTTACTGGTAATGAGAATTTTTGTTTTTCAATCCTCATTCTTAATCACACTAGTAAATATTTTTAGCTGTAAAAGTATTTATACCAGAAAAATGTCAATGTGCTTTTAGTATAAAAAGAACTTCAATGACTGTGGGTCGCCATAAGTTGAAAAAAACTATTAAAACACGTAATAGAAAAGGCTCTGGTTTAGTAAATAAATTAATTAGCAAACTACCTTTCGAAGTTCATATACCAGGATATAATTATTGTGGTCCCGGCACCAACTTGGAAAAAAGATTAACTAGAGGTGACGTTGGTATAAATCCATTGGATTCCGCTTGCAAAGAACATGATATATCTTACTCTCAGACTGAAGATTTATCAAAAAGACACATATCTGACCAAATATTAGAAAAAAAAGCCTGGGATAGGGTAAAAGCTAAAGATTCTTCTATTGGTGAAAAAATTGCAGCTTTAAGTGTTGCAGGAATAATGAAGGGTAAAAGAAAGTTCGGTTTGGGATTAAAAAATACAAAAGGGGGTAAACTTAAATTGAGAAAAAAACGTATCATTCGAACGCCCAAAAAAATTGGAGGATTTCTACCTCTTTTGTTTCCCATTCTTGGCGCCCTGGGTGCACTAGGTGGAGGCGCGGCAGGAATTGCTAAGGCAGTAAATGATGCTAAAGCAGCTAAACAGCAACTAGAAGAAATACATAGACATAATATTGCAATGGAAAATGCTTCTAAAGAAGGGAAAGGATTATATATTAGACCATATAAAGGAAAGGGACTATTTATTAGACCTTATAAAGGAGGATCCGTCAAAATGAAAGCAATCAGACAAAAAAAAAACTCAAAATAAGTTTTCCAAAAAGAGCACTTACGAACAATGATATTATTAAATATGTAAAGCTGTTAAAAATAACTGGCTTTAGAGGTGTTTTTATGCTCGATGAACTTCCAAAAAAAATTAATCTGAAAGAATGTGGTATTGTAAATTTGGATAAAAAACAAAATAAAGGATCTCATTGGACTGCTTATATTAAAAATAACAAAAATGTAATATATTTTGATAGTTATGGAAATTTAAAACCACCTTTTGAACTTCTCAAATATTTTAATTCGAATGGCAAAGTGGATGTATTTTATACTTATGGAAATAAACAAAAATTTAATTCATATAACTGTGGTCAACTATCCCTAAAATTTTTGCAAAAAAATATATAAACTCATTATTTATTGTAATATCTCATTCATAAATAAACTGCAATGTCTACCACAATTGCCATATCAGGAAACAGTTCTGTTTTGTCTGCTGATTTTAATCCGCCCATATATTTAGAGGATGAAAAACAATATTACCTGGGTTTAGCTGATTTTGAAACGTTTATGACTATCCCAATATAAAAGAAGGATATAATAAATTTTATATAGATAAAAAAGTAATTGTTATTCCCGACGGAACTTATGACATTACAGATATAGAAACATACATAAGAGAAAGTATAGAAGATTTATTTCCGAATGAAAAAATTTTTTTTCTTTTAAAAGCAAATGTTAATACTCTAAAAACTTTTTTAATGTGTAGTAGAATAATTGATTTTACCAAGGATAGGAAAAATGTTGGGTTTTAATAGCAGGATACTAGAAGCTATGAAAGAGGAAGAATCAGATAATGTTGCAAAAATAACTAAGGTGAATGCTATTTGTATTGACTGTAATATTTGTGTCGGTTCTTACAATAATGGTAAACCTGTTCATATTATTCACCAGTTTTATCCAACTGTAGCTCCAGGGTATAAAATAGTTGAATCTCCTTTGCCCATTTTGTATTTTCCAGTTAGCGTCAAAGCAATTAACAATATAACAGTTAAAATAGTTGATCAAGACGGAGAACTTATCAGTTTTAGAGGAGAAACTATAACAGTAAGGTTACATTTACAAACAAGTGAAATATAAAATGGTTGTTAGATATAATAGAGCCCTTGGGATGAGACTTGCCCCTACCACTATCAACAAAGTAAAAACTTATAAAAAGAAAAAGCCTAAACAACAGTTCAGTATCAAATCCAACACCAACAAGTTAAGACGAGATAATCGTAAATTTCTCACATCCTTGGGTTTCACTGTTTTAAAATAATGAACATATTAAACGTAAACGAAAAGCTTTATGTAGACAATTCCATCGTCAGTTCTGAGCTTCACACATATCAACCATATATTTCTTCAAAATTCGATTACAATGATGAAATAAGGATCCCAATTCAAGAACTCGATGCTTACACTCTACCATCAGATAGTTTACTTTATATCGAAGGAAAATTAACTAATACAGAAGGTAAATATAAGAAAGAATTGCTATTTATTAACAATGGTATAGCCTTTTTGTTCAGAGAAATCCGCTATGAACTAAATGGAATTACTATAGATTCAATAAGAAATGTTGGATTAGCATCAACCTTAAAAAGCTACCTTTCTCACAATACCAACGAAAGTTTAAAACTGGAAAATGCAGGTTGGTTTCCACATCGGAAAGAAGGTGATACAATTTTAGTTGATAATGATGGAAAATTCTCCGTATCCATACCACTAAAAATGCTTTTAGGATTTTTTGAAGATTACAGAAAAATTATTATGAATATGAAACAGGAATTGGTTCTTATTAGATCAACTGATGATTTAGATGGTGTTATTTTCAAAGAAGATCCGGCACACCTTGTTACTGCTCCTGACACTCCATTGGTTACTTTCGATAAAATTTATTGGAAAGTTCCTCACATTCTAGTTGATATGCCACAACAACTTGCTCTATCAAAAATATTAGAATCAAATAAAGATATATTGATAGGATTCAGGAGTTGGGAACTTGTTGAATATTCTTCTCTAACCGAAACAACCCGTCACACATGGCCGGTAAAAACAACTAGTAAACTAGAAGCTCCTCGTCATGTTGTGATTGGCTTTCAAGAAAACAGAAAAGGGAAAATTGTTAAAGATATGAGTAAATTTGACAATATTACCTTGTCAAATATTAGAGTATATTTAAATTCTGAAAGATATCCTTATCACGATTTGTACTTAAATTTCGAAGAAAACAAATTTTCTGCTTTATACGAAATGTTTGCCAACTTTAGACAGTCTTATTATGGTGTTCCAAATGAACCCATTTTTAATCCTGAACAATTCAAAAACATTAGTCCTATTACACATATTGATTGCTCCCATCAAAAAGAAACAATTCAAACGGGATCCGTAGTAATGAGAATTGAATTTGAGACACACAATGCAATTAAAAAAGATACTTCTGCTTATTGTCTTATTTTACATGACAAATTATTTAGCTACAACCCTCTTACTAAAATTGTGAAACAATTATAAACTTTATCCCCACTATTTTCATATTTCGATTTAATTTAAAGAAATTTTCAAAAGCTTTTAGTTTTAATCATGACATCAAAACTACAACTACAAATTGAAAAATTTATTTTTAAAATTAATCAACTGAAAGAAGAAATTGCAAATTATTCAAGTAAAAAAAGTCTCATTAAAAAATTTGCTGCTTTGAAAATACGAGATTGGTTATAGATATTCAAGGATTCAAAGATGAAAAAAATAAATTTATACCGAAAGAGCTTGCAGCTTTTGATGGTTATGAAATGACTCATTACATTTTTAAAAAGCCTTTTCCAATGGAGTTTCTTTCACCTGATTGTCACAAGCAGGCGGTATGGTTAACGAAAAATTATCATTGTATACATTGGAATAATGGATTTACTCCATTACATCATTTCCCAAAAATAATTGAAACACTTACGAAGAAAGCAGATTTTGTTTTTGTAAAAGGAAGCGAAAAAAAGGATTTTATACAGAAATATTCTAAAAAGCATGTGATTGAAATAGATGAACAACCAGCGCTAAAGCTAATGGAACCAAAATGCTTCTATCATTCAAAATCACCTTGTATGTGTGCTTTGACATTGCTTGTGTTATTTTTATATGACAATTGTTTTATGAATGAATAAAAATATAAAAAAAAAACTTAATTACCTTTTTATTTTGCATTAACCAACCATGATTGAATACAATTAATATGATACCTTAAATCTAATTTTCTAAATTCATTTAAAAGTTCATACTCATTTTTATATTTTAAATAATCATTACAAAATTTAGCGGCTAATTTACATTGTTTCATTCGATCTATATTATTAACATATGCTGACAAATCTTGTGCTTCTGCGTCTTCTTCGCCTACAATTGATAAATATTGGAAGTATGCAGCAGATATAATAAACTCTTCATACATTTCAGTAACCATTTGCTCCATTGTAAATATTATTAAATTTATTCTTCCTTTTCAATTTCTTGAAGAATAGTATCCTCGTCAATAAATTGCTTCAAGTCTTTTAAATAGTAACCAAAGCCAATATCTTTTAGATCTTGAATAAGTTGAAAAAAATTTAATGTTTCAATGTATTTGTTGCAACAGAGGGCAGCCTTTACGAATTCCTCAGATTGATTACAATAAAAGTCTATCCACTCCGGACCACTTGCCATACAATATGAGAAATAGGTTTTTGAAAGATTACTAAATTTCTCCTCTAATAATTTAACTGCAATCAGCAACTCAGCCATTTCATTTATTTAACATAATATTTTAAATATGTAGGGGGACGTCTCTTGCGAATAGGATTAACTTTCTTTGATAATACCTGTTTTTTATCTTCGTATAATTGAAACCTCTTTTGGGTTGCAATAATAGCAGGTATAAATTGGCAATCTTCTCCTATAAATTCTATTAGGTGGCTTAATTCTCCTACAAAGTATGATTTCCCAAATGTATTGAAAAACGTAGTAAGGCTTATAATTCCTTCTAAATAATCATCACAACAGTCAATTGCTTCCAAATAATCTCGTTTCAGTGGATAAAACAGCTTGGTGTATTCATCTTTCGAAATCACTTCAAAGAAATTGAGATATTTAACTTTTAACTGTCTGATAGTTGTAGTTAATTTTTCGCGATTACACATAATTCACTTATTACTTGACACATTTTTTTTTTGTTTTATACAAAATTGGTGGAAAAATTCAAAAATAACTTTTTACGCAACTCGAGCACAGCTTAGTAAATGTGTCTCGGCATACTAAAATGATCATGATGCACCTATTTATAAGACTTAAGAATGCAAAATCAAATGTGGGAGAACAAAGAGAAAAAATTAAAAAATATGATGCGAATGAGAATAAAAGGGGAGGAAGTTAAGAATGAGGGACATGAGAGAGAGGAAGAGGAGGAGGAGGAGGCGCTCCCCTATTATAACTACTCACCAAGTCTCGGTCTGGAAATACTTTTTCAAGTCTCGGTCTCGGTCTCGGTCTCCTATCTCAAACAGATGTAACACGGTTCCTCGTAACCCATAGCTGTTTAAAATATTTAGAAGCAAGTGTTGATGAACAGTGTCAAATGCCTTTGCTAAGTCCAAGAAGACAGATAGATATTTTTTGTTGTTGTCAAGTTGGTAAGTTCATGGATTGCATTTTCAGTGCTTATACCTTTAGTAAAACCAAACTGTCTACTAGATAGGATGTTATTACTTTGGAGATAATTGGTAAGTCAATCTTTGACACATTTTCAAAAATTTTTGAGAAATTATTAATTATGCTAATAGGTCGATAATTTGTGATATTAGTTTTATCTCCTGTTTTAAATATCAGATATTATATTATATTATAATATATATTAAAGGGTCAATTATAAACTGATGAATTGATTTTATTAGTTCTACATTTATATTATCAATGCCTGAGGCGCAGTTATTTTTTAAAGAGTGAATATGTTTAATAATTTCCTTTCTGTTGACTGGTTTTAAAAACGTTAAGGACTGTTGTTGACAGTCAATATTGGATTGAACTGTGGGGGATTTTATCTTGTTATACATGTCAAGACCAATATTTATAAAGAATCGGTTACAAAAGTTAGCCATATCTGTTTTATTTAAAATAAGGGAATCATTGTTCTTTATTTGGATCAGTTTGTTATTTTTAGCTTTATTTTCGTCAGTGGCCTCAGATATGATCCTATAAATTTTCTTGATATTGTTTTCATTTTTTTCTATTTGTGTTTTGTAATAATCATACTTACATTTATTTATAATTCTGCTAAGGCTATTTCTGTAGTGCTTATATCTTTTACTGCCAAGTTTATTATAATTTGTAAGTAATCTTTTTTTAAGTTTATCTCTTTGTTTTACAGAGTTTATGATTCCATTTGTTATCCATGGCTTTAATTTATTTTCAATTTTTACTTTATACAATTTTTTTACATTGGATTTATTTATAATGGAATCAATTGTTTCATAAAATTTTTCTGTAGCCTATTCAGAATTATTACATTCTGTGACGCTTAACCAACTTTGTGCTTGAATCAATCTGGTGAGAATTTGAAAATCAGTTTTCATAATAGAATTAGTTGTATATTGAGTCTGTACATGGTTTTTTAAATTTTGTTTGTCAATGTTAATCATTATTGGAAAATAAAATATGAATATTTTAGAGATTTAGTTTTTAGTTTTCTTCTGATAAATACATGATCCAAGCAAGAAGAAGCAGAATCAGTTATTCTTGTAGGACTATTAATTGCCGATATAGATCCAAAATGATTCAAGATAGAAATATAAGAAATGACCTGATTATCCTCTTGATCACATAAGTCAATATTGATATCCCCCACTAGTATATCAACTTGTTTGGGTTGATATTCCAAAAGATATGTCTCAAGGTCTTCAAGAAAAGATTGTAGATGTGTTGAGGGGGGTTTATACAGACAGAGCACTCCAAAACCAATGTTTTTCACTAGAAAACATGTTATAACCAGGAACACTATATTGCCCATCAATACACCAACATTCTGACAGTACAATCATGTCACAAAAATTCAACTTATAAGCCTCAAGTAAGGATACCAATTCACTAAAGTTTTTATTTATACTGCGAATATTGATGTGCTAAACGTTGAGAAGTTTATTACCTAAATTCAGTCTATCACCGAGTTTATCACAGTCAATTCTTTTTTCTTGAATATGGGATTGAAGTAAGTCTAGTTCTTGTAGTACACTGACTTCTGGATATTCAGTTCCCATAACCATAATTAATCTTGCTTTTCAACCCATTGAGTAAGTACTGATAAAATGGACAATTGAGATCACTGGCTTCATGTTCAAGATTATAATTAAGTTTATATTTTGAATTTGCCTTTTCACAGTTTTTGCACTTTTTCATAGTTTTAGGACAGTCTGATATGTTGTGGTCCTCAGCACAAAATTCACACACTACATTGTTAGAACAAGAACTGCCCTTGTGGTAATGATCTTGGCACTTAAAACACTTCTGGATACTCAGATCTTCATATACTGGACATCTTTCCCAGCCCATATAAACTCTCTTCATAGTCATAAATTTATGGAACAAACCAGGAGAACATTCGCCAAAAACTGTTAGTGTTCCTTTATGTGGCTGTTTCTTAGTATCTGTTATTGTTAGTTCATCAGATTCCATTATAAAACTATTCTGTTCTCCAAGACATGCTTCAACTTCTTTTTCATTTAAAGCTGCTTCATAGCCTGTAATTTTGAATCGTGGTTTCTTCAACTTTGTCAGCAGTACTTTATAGTTATTCATTTGGCTTAATATTTCTATATCCTTTTTATTTTCACTTACTTACTTATTGCAGACATTTAAAATGGAGATCCTAACTTATCATCTTATATCAATACTGTAATGTTGTCCTCATAAAAATCACTCAAGTTATAATAGGCCCTCTGAGATAGAAATGCTTGGGTATTATTTTGTTTAATGGCCACTTTCGAAGAGTTACTGTAAACTTGCTCCAAACCTTTAATATTATGCTACAAGTGACATTTCTTTGAATGAAGGTAAAATTTTTCTTTGCCCTCTTAAGTTGTTCTTAAACCTTGTGTCATATTGTTGATGTCCTTGTAGATTACAAGATTATTAGACGACAAAGCTAATACATTCCAAAATATAAAGAATATAAGAAGTTAAAATCCCTTTACTTATGAAAACATACCTGCAACTTTCCCTATACCCCATTTTAAGAATAATTCGTATACACTTTTTTAGTAGTACGAAAATTCGATTTGATTCCAGTTTTCCCAGAATATTATCTCTTAATGGTCCTAAACTGAACATAGACATGGTATGTAGTCAGTGCCTGCCTCCCAACACTATCAGCTATCACTCTTAATGCAAAACTATATCTGCTAAGTTCGTTGCCAGCTGATCTAAGTGAGGCTTCCAGCCCAACTTATGATCTAGAACAACACCCAAGAAAAAAACATTATTGGTTGACTTTATTTCTGTATCCTTGTAATTTAGGTTGAAATAGTTTCTGGCTTCAGGTTAACTGAGTCTTTGACATATTTAAAAGCAGATTGTTTGCGAACCATTTCTCCAGGGCATCCAAGGTTTCAGCTACCCTCACTCGATATTCATTCTCATCATTTTCACTAAAGATCAGAGAGGTGTCGTGAGCATAAAGAAACATACCACAGTCAGACACATGAGCGATATCGTTTGGGTATACCATAAAGAGTAAAGGCCCCAGTATTGAACCTTGGGGGACTCCTTTCATTATGTATGAAAAAATTGATTCACATTTTCACCATTCGATCTAATTGTACTTAAACACTGCTCACGGCCAGTCAGATATGAGTCAAGTAGGCGCAGCAGTACCCCCCTGAATCCATACCTTTCAAGATTCTGGCATATTATCGAGTGGTCAACACTATCAAATGCCTTTGAAAGGTCTAGGCATATTGCAACTGTAGTTTTGTTAGCATTTAACAATTCTATTACGTTTTGTCAGGCCTGATATGTTGCTCTAATTGTTGACTTATGTTTATCAAAGCCATTTTACAGTTCAGAAATTATATAATGTTTTTCTAGAAAAATCTAAGGCTTACTAGATAAAAAAACTAGGAAAAGCAACGTTCGCCAGTAAGTCAGTAACATTGACCCTTAAACTTTAAATTGGTCTTTCACGGTTCTATTTCAATTTGGAATTATATAGAGAGGGTTACATTTGAAAAAAATAAGAAATGTCTTACAAAGCTGTACTTGCTCTTTTGTTTAAAAACTGAGTGCTTGACATTGCATTATAGAAATGTTTGGCGCAAGTAAATACAGAATGTCCCACAGAAAAGTAACGGCTTAGATTTGCCCAGAGTTTTTTCTTGTCAATGTTGCCAAATTTTCCCATTTATCCTAAGATAAATACCTATTTTCTGGGACTAAATTACTGTTTTATTTTAAATGAGACACCCTATATATTGTTATGGTCTTGGATAGCCTGAGACTTCTTCTGTTTAAAAATATATAGTTTGGGGATATTTATTTTAAGTTTATATTTTAAAATTAACTTTGCAAATTCTTGCTTTGAACCTTTATTGCTACAAATGACTATTTTTTGGGACTAAATTACTGTTTTATTTAAATGGGAAACCCTATATATTTTTATAGTCTTGGATAGTCTGACAATTCTTCTTTTCAAAAATACATAGTTTGGGGATATTTATTTTAAGTTCTTAGGTTTTAAATTAACATTGTAAACTCTTGCATAATAATTAACCTTTATATCTGGAATTATTTCATATGTGTATCTAGTATCCTTGTTCGTAAGCGTGGGAATAATTCGTTGAAATGCTTGAATTTTGTATGTCTTAGATTTAATAATCTTTGAAAGTCGCTCTACTTTCTGACGTCATCCATCGCTATGCATTCTTCCTAGTTATTTGACACTATAACTATCAAGTGTGCTTCGGAACAAAAGTATGTAGACGTCGTCCTATCGACCATTAAAAATAAGTTTGTTGTCAAATGCAGCTGTCAGATTTTTAATTTCTTCGATTTTTAAAATGTTTAATCAAATTGAAAAAGCATTTTTAGTAATCACATATGCAGAAACGAAACCAATAACAATATCCAGACGAAGATTTCGTTCAGTACACCAAAAAAATCCCCCATCCAAAAAGTCGATTTTGTTATGGGTATAACGGCTTAGAGATACAGGCTCTTTGAAGAGAATCAAGCGACGCACAGTGATTCAAAATGTATTTCTAAGATGACAAAAATAGGTTTTTTCTTTGATTCAAAATTCTTATAAATGATGAAAACAGCATTCTTCAATATGTAAATAGACGAAAGATAGAAGTTTTGTCCAAAGAAAATTTCGTTCAGTAGTATTTTTTATGATTGAAAATCTTAGTATTCTTGGACGGCTGTAAACAAGCGCATTAATTTGAGCATAGTTGTCATTAGTTTAGCTGTCATTTTGAAGTGTTTAAACGTGCAAAATTAGTTTTTGGAAAATGGAAGATATTGTTGAAGGTATGTTTTTTGAAAAGATTTGTCTTTGGCCATGAAATAGCTCATTAATTTTTTTTATGAATACATAACTTTCCTTAAGCAAATATTTCACTTTACTCTGAAAATTCTCATCATTAGAGAGCTCGCTTTTTTAAGTTACTCATTGTTACCGATTCTTCCTAATATTATTCAGTTTGTGCATCCTCGAGTGTTTTAAAAATATGCTGTTCCCGTGCCTTTTTTTGCCTGTTTCCGATTTTTCGATTTTTTTTTAGAGAGACGCGTGAATATAAGCCGGAATGACCTTTTTGAAAAATTAAGGCAACGGGGTAAATTTCAACCAACTCATAAAGATTCGCTGTCCTATTTGTCTCAGCATGAAACATATACAGGGTGTTATCAAAACTTTCTCTATTGTTCTCTTAAGAAAATAGAAAGAGAGTCGAAGATTTTTACCGGAATTTAAAAAGAAAAATAACGAGTGGCTCCAGACAAACCTCAATTTTTCTATAGGCATTATTATAGAGTTAAAAAGTTGTGTAAACTGAGCACCCAAGAGCTGTCTTTGGCCACTGAAATGAAATTCATTTCCAATGGCAAAGGAGATGCCGCAGCTATTTTACATAAAATAACGTATTCGCCCAACAAAGCAATGCGGTTAAAGAAATTGATGACCAATAATAATGATGTTAATGTACCCTATACGGCTGATGAGGCTCTAGCACTATTCGTTGCACTCAAACTTACTCGTAGCCAGTATATCGGATTACGAATGTCGGCAAAAAGAAAAGGATTTAAACAACTATATCCAAGTTATCATCAACTTATTGCAGCCAAAAGAAATGCTACCCTCCTACAAATACTATCGTAGCTACTGAAAGATCAGCAGAAATAAGGTTGCAGTCATTACTAGATCATACCGTGAAACGAATCGTGGAAGTCCAGCAAGAAGTTATTGATTCGACTTTTGATTGTACTGAAGACTCCGATACCAATTTAAAAATAGTGTATAAATGGGGAGCTAATGGTAGTGGGAGTCAAAGCACCTACAAACAAAGATTTGAATGAAGATCAGATGATTCTAGCATTTTTATAACTTCCATAGTTCCTGTGCAGCTTTATTTTGAATCCGTTGAAATGAAAAAAATACTTTGGCAGAACATGCGAACATCGTTCACTCGTTTTTGTAGGCCTATCAGAATAAAGTTCATCAATGAAACAGATTTTGTTATTAAGAATGAATTCTCTCATATAGAAGCCCAAATTCAAGAACTTTTGCCTACAAAAATATGTGTTAATAGAAGACAATTTCCCGTCAATCGCCAGTTGTTCAAAACCATGGTTGATGGGAAAGTGTGTAAGTCTCGAATGCCAAATTCCTCGACTCAAAAATGCTATATCTGTAGTGCTGGGCCGAAAGAGTTTAATAACATTGAATCAATTGAATCACGTCCATGTAATGTAGAAGCTCTCAATCTTGGTTTATCATCTTTATATGCCTACATTCGCTTTTTTGAGTGTCTGTTACATATAGCCTATAGATTAGATTTTAAAACTTGGCAAGTGCGAAAGGATAATAAACAATTGTTTCTAAATAGAAAAAATCATATAATATGAGAATTTCGTGAAAAAATGGGCTTATTAGTAGATTCACTCAAGCCAGGAATTGGGAATACAAATGACGGCAATACAGCTCGACGATTTTTCCGAAATCCTGACTCGGTATCCAGCATTACAGGTATAGACAAAATTTTAATTAATCGTTTTAGTGTTCTTTTAAACTGTTTAAGTTGCTGTTATGAAATAGATTCAACCAAATTTGGAAAATATGCATTTGAAATAGCAAAAATGTATGTTAGTTTGTACAAATGGTAGCCAATGCCCCAACTGTTCACAAAGTCTTAATCCATAGCCAAGTCGTAATGAATTCTTTTATGTTACCGATTGGCATTTGACAGAGGATGCACAAGAATCGCGTCATAAAGAAACGAAATATTATAGGGAGCACAACACCCGCAAAATCTCCGGAATTTGTACAAATCAAGATATTTTGAATATATATATATATATATATATATATATATATATATATATATATACTCCAGAATTTGTACAAATCAAGATATTTTGAATATATATATATATATATATATATATATATATATATATATATATATATATATATGGTAACTTCTGAGCCTGTGATATAGTTTATACGTAAGTACGAAAATACGAAAAAAAAACGTGGTTTTATTACAGACATAAAAATCACACACCTCGTACCAATAATTATTCTAAAAACCCTTTATTATAAACTAAACGTCACATAATAATTGTTTCTGTTGAAAAAGAGTGAGAAATGCTGTTTAAGTGGTTGCCTTATTTTTGTCATCCTAGAAATACACTTTGAATTACTGTGCGACGTGACAATCGAGCAGACATACTACTGAACAAAGTTTTAGCTGTAAGGGAAATTTTAAGCAATAATAATTATAAAATATCTATTCGTAAAATGGCCAGCACATTGATGATGTCGAAAAGTAAAGAAGAGCGACTTTTAAAGATAATTAAATTTAACGCATACAAAATTCAAACAAACAAACTACACATGTGAAATAACTCTAGATTTAACGAGAAAATTTTCTAATGCGCAAATAATAATGGCAGACGAAGCAACATTTCATTTAAACGGAAAGGTTGTCGTCCACCAAGGTGTATGGTCCTTCTTCCTTTATGGAGATTACCGTCTTTGGAGTTAACTAAACCGATATGTTAGAACTTTTCTTTTAACCGCAACTTGAAGAAGAGAGATAATTAATGACATATATTTCCAACAAGATGGCGCCCCAGCGCATTATTCAAACATTGCGAGAAATTCATTGGATCGAGTTTTTCCAAACAGGCGAAACGGCAGCTGCATATTCCCCAAATCTAACGATCTCAGACTTTTTTCTGTGGGGTTACAGTCCTCCACCACGAAATTTGGAAGAACTTAAAATTACCATAAAAAATGTTATAAAGTTTATTCCACTGGATATATATGGAAATTTTCTCTATAAATTGACTTAAGTGTGTGGAAGTTAACGTCACATGCAGCAATTGTTATAGTTTTTATTTATTTTCACGAAAATAAAAACTTTTTACCTTTTGTCATTTTACTAAATTGTATTTGTAGCAATAAAGAAAATTGGAATTAGGTTCCAAGCAAGAATTTACAAAGTTAATTTTAAAATCTAAGAACTTAAAATAAATATCCCCAAACTATGTATTTTATAGGCTATCTATATAAAACAGTAATTTAGTCTCAAAAAATAGGTATTTCTCCACGATCCTAGAATAAATAGAAAAATTTGGCAACATTGTAAAGGAAGAACTCGGAGCAAATCTAAGCCATTCGGTGAAAACCCCATTTCGATATCATTTTTCATATTCGAGTTATTAAGTTGCGAAATGTGTTAGTTTTCCGTGGGACATCCTGTATTTAAAAATGGTTTAAGGTCACTTTAAATATAAGTAAAAGCCTGAAGATAAAGGCTAATAAATCAGAAAGGTAAAATCTAAGACCCATATTATTATGTACTGTTGAACTTTTCTTTAGACGAGCTACTAAAATATCTATAAACATACAGGTTGTTCCATTTAAAATAAGGCAGTTGACACCTGGTCAAAGCAATATAAACAACATAAACGCAATATAATGAAAAAATTCAAAATAATATAAAAAAATGTATTTAACATTTTTTGTGGAGCATACCACTTTTAAGACAAGGCAGTAGGTCATCTTACGTGGGCCACCCTGTACTATTTGCCTGAACTGGGGCAATCTATTTTGGTTTTTAGGGTAAAACAACTTCCGTAACAAAGCAATTTTCTACCGATTCGAGTGCCACTTCTCGAGTGGGCGTAATTACATAAAACTGCTCGAGACCCTTAAGAAATAACTGAAGCACGTAAAAAGCCCTTTTATAAAGCAATTACGTCTTGTTTAGGGCCAAATGACTTTTAACCGCTACTTAAATTTTCGTGCGTCCTTTAACGTATGGTTTTATTTGTTGGAAATCCATATGGAGGAAATGTACTTGTGTCTAACAAAAGTGACGGACTGGATAAATATACGGCGTGTCCTTAAATTCGATTATTACTTATAACATTATGTTTTTACTTCTCTCGATATTTTTTCAGATCTATACGTTTCAGAGTCCCTAGATGCCGATAAAGATGTTTTGTCAATTCCGTCGGTCTGTCTGTCGGTTTGTCGGTCTGTCTATTTACGGTATAGCTAAAATACTAATTTTCCGATTGACTTCAAGTTTTGGTCAAAAATTAAGGGTCATATGGGGATGACCTGGTAACATTTTGGTAAAAATCCAAAAACAAAATGGCGGTTTAATGAAATGTTAAAAAAAATATTACTAAAAACAACTTATCAACTGATAAAATTTTGGTGCGAATTCAGGATGGAGAAAAAAAATGACGGCTTAGTAAAATATTTAATAATTCAGTCTGAAAAACTACTTAAGGGCTTGATTTCAAATTGCGTGCAATAAATAATTGTGGTATAGTCGAATGCGGTTTTATCGTGCGGGTCCAAAGGTCACCAACATTATGAATCAAATCAGAAAACACAGTGAATACCAAAATGTTGTGTGATTCTTTTATCGAGCTATTAAATCTCGATGGGCTATTTACAAATATACAGGGAGAAAGAAAATAGTTTTTTTATTATATGACGCAATATTATTAAGCTTGCCACTTAATATTATTTTATATATTAAATGCCGAGGGACTAAATACGAAAATTCGCAAAATATATATTTGGTTAAAATTTTTTGGTTGGTTAAAACAAAAATACACAAAATGGCAAGCACCTTAATAAAGTCGGAAGGCGGTTCGAATCAGTGGAACAATCAGGATATGTTCTGTTTATACAGCCACTTAATGAAAGTGAGATTTTTTTATCAATGAACAAAAATTATGAGCCCCGCTTGACTTAAAAATCTAACCACTTATACAGTGTCATTTATTTAAATGCGGGCCACCCCTGTGCAAAAAAAACTTTTTTTGTATTGTGATAACAAAAAAATTTTATTTTGCAAAAATATTATACACTTTTGTTAAAAACACAAGATAATTAGTTATTACTTCCCTCGTGAGATTTTTTCAGATCTTTACGTTTAAGGATCCCTAGATGCCGGCAAACATGTTTTTTCAATTCCGTCTGTCTATAGGTATGTCTGTCCGTCAGTCTGTCTGTTCGCGGCATAGCTAAAAAACTACTTATCCGGTTTCTTCAAATTTCAGTCTAAAATTAAGGGCCATGCATGCGAAAAATACAAGCTATATATACATATATATATATATATATATATATATATATATATATATATATATATATATACAAAAAAAAAAAAAAACAAAAGTATGCTTTATTGCCGCAGAAAAATTCTACAATTTTATGGACAAAGCAAAATATACCTAAAAATAAGACATATCAAAACATTAATCGAAAATAATTTCGACAAGTCAGTGCTTTTATTTTTAAAATGTAAATTATCAATTTACCAAATCGTAAAACACACGTTAGAATATAGCATAACATTGCAAACAGTAAATGAATCATGATAACCTTATAAAAGTAAACAAACACACATGTACGAGGTGAATAATTTCGATGACATTGAAATCAAAATTGCAACTATGCGACCTTAAACTCTATGTTATTATAATATATACAGTGTGTATCAGCCAAATGGAATAAATTCGATAATAAATAAATGGGGGGTGTTCGGAAAAACGCTTGGACCCGTCGATTGGTATTTTTAGTTGCTCATTTTCTCCAATAAAAACTTTTTATACAGGGTGTGTCCTGTAACAGTGGTCAATGCCAACTTTCTTATTTCAAATGCAACACCCCGGATATTATTTAATTTTTGGATTCTTTAGGAGATTCTAAACATATTTTATGTTCAATGTCCTATACCTATCTTCAACTATTTCGGCAATATTAAGTGTTTTCAAATTTATTTTTATTTTATTTATTTCGAATTTATTATTATTCATGAAAGTGGCTCTGGTTACTGAACTATTTATTTGATTACAAAAATTCGCTACAACACACTCAATACTTATTTACCCTTTAGGTCTTCATATTAAGAATGTAAGCAAAAACCATTTTAGCGTTCCTTTTTATTGATATGGAACAAAAAGAGCTAGTTTTGTTTACTTTTAAGTTTTGTTTACTTTTGTGTAAAATGCCTGGCCTTTCTCTTTGCAAGACAGTATTTGTCAGTGTCAGTGTCATAGTCTTAACTGCATAATACCTAATATCAGAAAAATGGTTCATTTAACAGAAATGCATAAAATAATAATTCTATAAATGATTGGTTATGGAGATAACACACGAACACAAGTAGAAGTTGCTCGCTTATTTCATGAAAAATTTTCAAATTTGCCGCATATATCCCAAGGGACAATTAGTAAAATAGAAAAGCAGTTTCGCGAGCTTGGACATGTGAGGCAGATAAAAAAAGCAGCTGCCAATTCAATAAATGATGATACTAAATTGGATATTATGCTTGAGTTTGAGGAAAACCCACATATTTCTAGTCGACAAGCCGCCGCAATGTTCGATATTAGCCATTCGTCGATTATTCGAACATTAAAAGAAAATAAAATGCATCCCTATAAAGTGATACCAACTCAGGAGCTCATGGAAGACGATTATGATAGGAGAACTTATTTTTGTGAACAAATGATGGCTATGTTAGATAACAATGTTATTCAATTAGAACATGTTTTGTTTTCGGATGAGTGCACCTTTACACTTCACGGTCATGTAAATCGTCAAAATTGCCGCTATTGGTCTAGGGAAAATCCTCACTGGATCAGCGAAGAACATACTCAATATCCTGAAAAAGTTAATGTTTGGGCAGGAATTGTTAGAGATCATATCATAGGCCCCTTTTTCATTGACGGCAATTTGAATGGCGATAATTATTTAGCACTGCTCCAAAATAATGTCCTGCCAACTTTGACAAATTTGTATCCGGATCCAGCAAACCCACAAGTTCCAGCGAATATGATATGGTTTCAGCACCGCCCCATTACCAAATTAATGTCCGGCAGTACCTCAACGGAATATTTCCAAATCGGTGGATAGGGAGACGAGGATCGATAGAATGGCCAGCGCGATCCCCTGATCTGATGCCATTAGACTTTTTCTTATGGGGACATATTAAAAATGTTGTATACAAAACTAAACCCCTCGACTTAGCTGACTTAAGAAGACGAATAACGCTTGCGATTAGATCGGTCACGCCTGAGATGCTAAATAACGTTAGAAGAAATTTCTATTTAAGATTAGTAATTTGCCAAGACGTTCGCGGCGAGCATATTCAACAGTTCCTAAATTAACTTTTTACTTTTGTTTATACATTATGAAGAAATAAATAATTTTATTTTTTTAATCTTAATTTTTGCAATAAATTTGAAAACACTTAATATTGCCGAAATAGTTGAAGATAGGTATAGGACATAGAACATAAAATATGTTTAGAATCTCCTAAATAATCCAAAAATTAAATAATATCCGGGGTGTTGCATTTGAAATAAGAAAGTTGGCATTGACCACTGTTACAGGACACACCCTGTATAAAAAGTTTTTATTGGAGAAAATGAGCAACTAAAAATACCAATCGACGGGTCCAAGCGTTTTTCCGAACACGCCCCCATTTATTTATTATCGAATTTATTCCATTTGGCTGATACACACTGTATATATATATATATATATATATATATATATATATATATATATATATATATATATATATATATATATATATATATATATATATATATATATATATATATATCCTGTATTTTTCGTTAGCCCCGAGTTTCTGGTAAAGCGATTTTACCAATTTTTATATATCAGATTTTGTATTATAATTAATAAAAAAATTTACTTATTTTAAACACCCTTTAAAATAGGAACATTTATTCTATAATTATTTATTTATTGCCTACAAAATTACAAATGTACTAAAAAAGTAAGCAAAAAAATGGTGTCAAATCTAATAAAAAAATGTTTAAAATAAAATTCAGTAGCTTGTATCCAAGAGCCAATGGCGCAAACTCTGAGAATCGGTATAAGGAATGTACAGAATGAAAAAAATAACATAATTTACTTCCGAAGAAAATTAAGAAACGTACACGAAAAAATCAAAGGGCAAAAGACTTAAGTTACAATGCAAAAATGGATATTCATAATGCAATTTATGATTTATACACGTCAAAGACTAATATAATCCTTTAAAAACTTTTTATTATTATAGGCTAAAAAATATCATCATCACTTAAAAAGTCCTCATCTTCTGAGTCATTCATTCTCCAATGGCTCAATGATTATTGGTGCGATTTCGACATCTAGAACTCGTTCTCGATTCCTCCAATCCTATGTTAATTTCTCCGTATGTTCCACAAATTTCTTCCAGTTCTCCGGCGTAATATAATTTAATGAATCTTGCCAAACAATTTGCATTTCATCTGATGTAAGACCATCGTTCACGTGTTTTTCGTTATATGATTTTACCCCAGCACATATCAATTCTATTGTGTTAAAATGGCAGTGATATGGCGGTAGTCGTAAAACCTCATGTCCATTTTACCGTAATATTTCATCTACGGCATATATTGTCGGTTTTTTAATAAATTTTGCCATTAAAAGAAGTTCTAGTTTCAGCATATTGGGTAAAGGATTTTGTGTTTGTTTTATTAGCCTTTCATAAATATCACTTTTCTTCCAAGATGAAGTAGGTTGTTTATTTAGGATTCTTGAATGATAAGATGCACTGTCCAGAATGATTAAAAATGGAGCATCTAAATTTAGAATCAGTTGTTCTTTTAACCACTTTTCAAACATTTCATAGTTCATATTATCATGGTAGTCCATACGGATGTTGAAGAAAACAGAAATCCTGTTGAAGAACCTGCATGCAAAATGATGAACCGTTTTCCCGTCCCACATCCCTTTTTCCCTTGACACTTTTTACATACTCGTCCTGCCGAGATTTCCAATATATCCAAGTCTCGTCTAAAAATACCACTTTTCTAATTTTTTTAGTCCAATTTCCAATATGCTTCGATTTTTTAAAGTCTCTTTTAAAACTTGAAGGGGGGTCCGGTAAACTATCCTGACAGACGATTTTTGCATATTTTATTTTTTTTCCAGAAAGTACGCATTTGTAATATTACATTTCAAAAATAAAAATTGCGGGATATGCAAGAGTTTTCCTAAAAAAAAATAATTAAAAGTCACACTCGGTCACAATTTGACAGCCTTAAAACGAAAAATTTAGCAATGTTGCCAGATTTTAGATTTACCAATTTGTCAGAGGAAATGAAATGACCAATTGAAAATTATTTGGACAACAGAATTGTAATTATTTATTGTTATTATTATAGTTTTAATGAAGGTCTTGTTGACGAACCTGGGCTAACCTAACGTTAGCGGGACAGATCCACTTAACAATATAGTTTTTGTTACAGAAACATACCGCTTTCAATATAGACTCGCAATTCGGTTGGCGCGATAGCGCGCTTTTTCTTTACAGGAAACGTAACTAATCCTAACCCAACCTAATCCGCATGTTTATTAATTATAAGTTTTGTTATAAAAAAATAGTTTTACGTGTATCATAACTTACAGGTATTTCTTTAATTATGAATAAGGCAACGTCGCACATTAAATTAAAAACAAGCATGGCGATGGGAACTAGAGACCGGATTTTAAGCAATTTTGCTTATGCTTAAATTTGTAAGCACCTCAATTAAATATTAATTTTTAGGTATAACAATGACAAAAACACTATTTTTTTCACAAAAAAATATGCTTTTTTTGCTTTTTTCTTAATTTCGAACTTATTTTATAAAATCAGAACTTATTTTGCTTTTTTTGACCTTTTTTTATTCCATTGAAAACAAACGCGCACCTTAACTTCAGAATGTCTTTTAGGGAAAGACCCGATCGATATATAATAATTTTAAAAACAGATGTGTGGGTACTCACGTAGTTTTAGGATGCTATTAGCAAAGTTTACTAAATATACTAAAAGTTCTCGTATAAAAATATTCCTTGCGCGAAGCGAAATTACTCTTCGAGCGCCCCGGTAAAAAGCTATAAATCAGGCGGCATGATGGAGTAGCGGTGCGCCTTTGATCCACGCCAGAATTAAAACTTTGCTATTAGTTACTGCTTGTCGTTCAGATAGTACCTACTGTGCTGCGTAAATATTAATATTAATTAATAAAAAATGGCCGGTAATCTAAGGGTATGGATAAATCGACAACCCAGAATTAAAACTCGAAAATGGCAAAGTTTTTTGTCAAGCTTGCGTTAAAACGGCAAGTTTTACATAAAACACCGAGTTATCATTCTAGGACATATCAAAGAATAATATAGGTATTGCGTACCTATAATAATTATTTTTGCTGATATAGAAAATCCCATGATAATTAGTGGTAACGACACGCACGACATGTATTAAAAAATAATAAATATTTAGCCCCATTGTTTTATAAATAAAAAGTATCTAAAAAATAGCTTCGAAGCAAGCATTCTATAATCCACTAATGCCTCTATATTTTCACTGACTTAACCCAAGTAAAATGAATTTGATTTTATTAAGGAAAAAGGTTAGGAGATCAAAATTGTTTAGGAATGAAAATAATTTCGAAATATTTTTAGTTTAAAAATTATCTTAAAAACAGCACTCTCTTAAATATTAGCAGGTAATTGTCATTAAGAAATATTACCCTGGTATAGCCTAGAATGGTGCATATTCTTAATAAATATTTTTTTGATAAAGGCAGCTAAAAAGTGCTTTTTGTTGTAGATTCAATGTGTTAAAAAGTACGACATTGTTCAACATTTGAAAACAAAAGTACACTCAGAAAAAATGAAAAAGTTTAAAGTTAATAAGCTTAAACAACAAACAATTGGTTCTTCCTTGGCATCTACTTCCGGCCGTAATGAACAACAAGAATTTAATCAAGACCTTTGCAATGCCATGCTTAAAGCAAATATTCCTTTAAACAAATTAAAAAACAAGCACTTCAAAAATTTCTTAGAAAAATATTGCAAACGAACTATTCCAGACGAAAGTACTCTACGCAAGACATATATTTCTCCTGTATATCTCGATACAATTAAACAAATCAAAGCAATGATTGGAAGCAATTATGTATGGATTACTGTTGATGAAACTACAGATAGTCGTGGGCGTTATATCGCAAATTTGATCATTGGCGTTTTGTGCCACGAGACTCCTACAAAAGGATATTTAATAAGTCCAAAAGAATTGAGCAAAACAAACAGTAATACTATATCCAAATTTGTACATGAAGGGCTAGCTAACTTTTATTTACCGGAAGCTGTACCAAGTGAAAAAGTACTACTTTTGCTTTCAGATGCAGCTGCTTACATGGTCAAGGCGTCAACAAATTTAAAAGTTTTTTACAGCAACTTAATCCACTGCACTTGCTTAGCTCATGGTATCAATCGTATTGCCGAAACCATACGATTACAATTTCCATTAGTGAATAAGTTAATTAGTAATGGCAAAAAAATATTTGTTAAAGCCCCTTTAAGAGTACAAACGTTTAAAGAACGTTGTCCAAATATTCCACTTCCTCCAGAACCAGTGTTAACCAGATAGGGAACATGGCTTGACGCCGCTATTTATTATGCAGAAAATTTTCAAAATTTTAAAAATTTAATTTTTGAATTTTCGGAAAACTCAAGCAAATTAATTCAGGACTGTCAAAGCATTCTTAACAATTGTGAGCTTCAAAATAATTTGGCTTTTATCAAAGCAAATTTCAGTTCCGTAAGCAACACAATCAAATTATTAGAAAAACAGCAGGTTCCCTTGGTGGACTCAGTTGCTTTGATAGAAAGTTTCAAGAAAACCATTAATGACATTCCTGGACACATTGGTAATTTAATAAAAAATAAAATGGCAGATGTTTTAGAAAAAAATACCGGGTTTCAAAAACTAGTAGACATATCATTAGTTTTAAGTGGCCATCAAAATGTTCCAGAGTTAAGTTGTACGGATCCAAATGTTTTGTCAAATTTTAAGTACGCACCAATTACCAGTGTCGATGTGGAAAGGAGTTTTTCAAAATATAAATATCTCCTAGATGATAGGAGACACAATTTAACAATGGAACATATAGAACAATATTTAATAATTCATTGTTTTCAAAACGAGTAAAGTTTAATTCTACAGTGCATCCCAATATAACTGGAACGGTCAAATATCTCGAAAACTCTTTTATATATTATAATAAAAATTTGGTTTTCTATAGGTAACTGCTTCTGATCTATCGATCTAAAACGATAGATCAGAAGCAGTTACCTAAATAATAAAACTTCCATAATAAAATAATACTATGCTAAACCGTGCCCGAGATATTTGAGCGTGCCGGTTCTTTTGGGAAGGCCAGCGATTATAAAGTGTTCAATATTTATATTAAGAGTTTTGAAATGTTTATATTTTATTATATATTTTATATTTGATTAGTTATAATGTTTTTTTGATTATTTAAATAGTATTTCAAATAAAAAACTTATTTTTTGGGAGTTTTTTTATTATTTCATATACCAACTTATATTTGCTTTTTTTACGGATTACGATGCTTATTTTGAAGAAATCTGCAGCTTTTTTAAGCACTTTTTTTTAATAATTTGGTGCTTATAATTCCGGTCTCTAATGGGAACAGTCGGAAAGATGTTTGAAATCAAAATTACCTTTGATTTGTATAATAATTACATCTGAAAGTAAATTTTGAGTGCTGATGAGAGTTTTCCACACATTTTCTCAATTTGGGCTGCTAGAATGGTAGATAAAAACAAAAAGAAACGAAAATAAACGAGATTTAAGAGTGTCAACATAGTTTACCGAAACCCTTGAAGGGTTATATTAGTTTTTAATGTGTATAAATTGTAAATTGCATTACGAACATCCATTTTTATTCTTCTTCGGTAGAAAATTATGCTTTTTTTCATGCACAATTTTCTGCTCAGTCCTGATACCGATTCCCAGAGCTTTTGCTACTGTCTCCTGGATATTGGCCGGTGAATTTTCATTTTCGTAATATTTTATTAGATTTAATACCATTTTTTTCGCTTGTGGATGCAAAAAACCCGAAAATTGTTTTCTACTACTCATTTTGTCACTGACTTATCAATCTGACTTTGAACTGCTGGTATTTATATGTTTATCCTCTTTTTTCGTGTGAAAATTTCATAGGTCTATCTAATTCATCTTCCGGATTTTATGCGGAGGATATGATTACACGTAATAAAAGAAAAACAAACTTAAAAAGTTTGTCGTTGATAAATCATATGACCCGCACGATAACACTGTTTTTGACTATAGTAAGGATTTTTCACTTTATGAGAGAGTGTAGCATGATATATCATGTACCAATTTATCGAAGTCTATTGATGAGACTTGCGGCTGACTCGAATTTTTTAGGAGATTGTTATACTTTTTCGAAAGTTTATCAGTCTTAATATTCTTATTTGATTCTGTTCACCAAAAAGCCAAAGTTTTTATCCGATTCCAAAATAAAAGGTGTATGCTCTTACTTAGTTTAGGGTGTAACATTAAAGCTGGCGTCCCATGCATTGCATAAGACGTCTGTTGTCCGAAAATTATTCAGGTTTCGTACGTAAAAATTGTTCAAGTCCCATAAATCCGAATTTTCGTATCCGAAATACTCATATGACATTTGATGTTGAATTTTTTTTTTTGACAAGAGCTAGATGATATCAGTATTGACAATGACGTAAGAAAAGCCTAAAACTTATATATTCTAATCTTCATTAAGTATAAAATGAATTTTGAAGACGAAGATGCTTCCCAAGGGGTTGAATAGAATTGCTCCAACGACATGAAGTAATTCTTGGAAAGTATCACTCGATATTCTGAGATAATTGAAGTATTTTTCTTGGTTGGTTAATCTCATTTCTAACAAATTATAATAAACTTCCTTCTCCTGTTTTTAAAAATGTCTCGTACCCAGAATTTTCGACGTTTTTTTTTCAGGACTTTTAACTTTTAGCACAAATAGCAGGGATAAAATCAGCAAGTTGTTAAAATTTCGTCTATATTGACAAGGTGTCAGTCATGATCGTGAAACGTTTATTTTTAAATATGTAATTAAAGGCCCAAATATAAGAAACAATAACCCAAACAATCTAACCTTTTTTAGAAAGTAAGGTTAACACCCCGCTGATATCGGAAAATGTTAAAAATATTTTAAGTGCACACGACATCGGATCAATTATTTAAATATTCGGAAGGAAAATGTTGCCAAAATATTTTGACCAATAACAACTCTTTCGTACTATCGTATCATCGGATTTCGGATGCATGAGACGCAGACTTAAGAATTCTTTCTCTGTCTCAGCTAGTCGTTTTCTAGTTTGATGGATTTGTCCTCTTTGTAAGGCCTTACTAGCATTTCGAAGTATGGTATCAGTTTTCCTAGTTTTAGTAAGATAAGACATTTCGCTTCTTGTTTTACCGAAAGAGCAATTTATTCCAATAAACCAACTCGCTTTTGTCACAGACATTTTCGTTGTAAAATTATCATTTCAAAGATGTATGACGTCTACTTTTTATGTAAAATGCCTATAAAGTAATCATTTATTTTAAATAAATACTCTTCTGATTTGTCAAAAATGACTGGCATATCACCAACTTGAAAATAGAGGTTAGCAGGCAACACATCTTTAAAAAGCTCCTAAGAAAAAGTATACAACTACTACTACTATAGCACTACAACCCTGGGTCGGTCTTGGCTGACTGCACGACCTGCCTCTATGTGGTACGTTCATGGTACAGAGTCCGATCTTATATTGTATCTCCATCGGAGACGCGGACCTCTCAAAGGTATTTTACCAGTCGGAATCTCCTACCAAAATAAGTTAACTAGCCTATCATCGGGAAGTCTCTGAATGTCTCTTTATCATCTTAGACATTGAGATTAATTGTTTGGACAATGTCTGAGAATCTGTTCTAATACGGTACTGATTCGTTCAAAAGGCCTTAGTTTTTCCTCATTTACCCTTGCTAATATTCAAGTCTCTCAGCCGTATATGGTTATAGCCTAATAATAGATTTATGTGTTTTTATTTTTAACGCACTAATTACACTTTTTGAGCTAAAAATGATGGCAAGGAAATATACTTACTTGCTGATTAAATTATTCCTTTTATCTCTTTAGTAATGTTGTCCGCGGTGATCGTGGCTCTGTATATTTAAAACCTTCGACTCCTTCAATTAAACTATTGGAGTAAAATGCGCCTTCGACCAAACAAGAAGTGAAAAATAAAAATTCCCTTAGTACCCAAAACGATTTTTTAATCGAACTCTTCAAAAATATGTTAATTTTGGACTCTTTAAAACAGCCATATCAAACTCAAAGTCACTGGTGGGCCAAAAGCATGAAGACCATCGACTAGGAGGGCCGCAAAACGTTATCTTAAAGAAGACAAACCACTAAAAATCTTGAGAAAAAGTACCATTATAGGACAAGTCTGTTTATTAAATTTCCAATAAAAAGGACATTACAAAAAACTACAAACATTAAATTCTTTTGCCAGATATTTGACATATTTTGTTTTTAATTAAGTTATCTATTTGTAATTGTCCAAGTGTGCGTCCGTCAATCGCGATCTTGCGGGAGATTTGTTTCCTTTCATCAAAGAAAATAGTTGTTTACACTTATAGGTACTTCCAAACATTGACAGGATTTTACAAGCAAATTTTTTTATTTCTTGGTACTGAACAGGCAAGTTCTTATAAAATTCGAATGTACCAACACTAACAAATTTTTGTTTTAAATGGGACACTGAATCTCAATTACTTCCGTTTGCAAGTGATGGGGAACTTTATCCATATCGATAGTGAAAAGACCAGTAAATAGAGAAAAATTGTTCTCTTGGGTCTTAAAATCCTGAAAACGCTTCTCAAATTCTGCCAGAAGGCTTCTCATTTTCTTTAAATAGATTTTATATGATATTGGGACACTTGTGCTCTCCTGATATGCTTTACAAGTCAGAAAATGTGACAAATTATCCTCTGCTAACTGTTTTTCCCACAACATCATCTTACACTTAAAAGCTTTCACATGATCATGCATATCTGTAATAACTTGACGTAGTCCTTGCAATGTTGTATTTAAATCCGACAAGTGTTTTGTGATATCTACCATAAATGAAAGATCTTGTAAAAAAGGTACATCGCATAATAAGCTTGAGTTTCCAAAACCGGTCGAGTACCATATAACACGAAAGCCATCGCACCTCGGCATAATATGGTAAACCAGTGTACTCACTTTCTAAATCACGTAAAAATGCAGAAAACTGTCGCTGATTAAGGCCTCGTGACCTTATGAAGTTTAAAATTTTTTTCACTGACTTTAAAACACTTAACTTGATCACTTTTGAGCATAAAACTTCTTGGTGGATTATACAATGAATATGATGAAAATCTGGTTTGTGACTGCCCGTTTCTCTCATTTTTGTGTGTGATATTTTAACGAAGCCATTTTTTACTCCAGTCATTGAAGGAACTCCGTCTATTGCAACGGAACACAGTCCGTAAACAGAATTGAAAATATCCTTCCCAGTTGTATCATGCAATGGTACTAATTCCAGTAATTCTTCATACACATTGATATCTGTATCAACCGCACGAAGAAAAACAGCGAGTTGCGCCACACCACACGCATCCGTATTTTTGTCAGAAAATGCAATGAAAGAGTCTGATTTTGTTTTTATCTGATCACTTATAGTGGCAACCAACTCAGTAACTCTTTCAACGACAGTATTACGGGACAAGGATATATTTTGAAATGCCTTCACGCTCCCGGAACTTACAATTTCCGCGGCCTTTACAAGGCACTCTTTCATAAATTCATCTTCAACAAATGGTTTTGAGTGTTTCGCGATCACCTCCGACAGTACGTAGCTCGCTTGAAGGGCAGATTCATTTTCTTGCTTTCAACGTGTGAACATAAGCTGCTGATCTTTCAACCGTGATTTTAACTTATTTAACTTTTCGTTTCTGACCATGCCTGTATACTTGACAAACATAGTTTTATGAATATCATAGTGACGTTTTATATTACATAATTTTGGGACACCGACTGTACTATTACAAATCAAACAAATAATTTTTTCTATCACTTCACAGCAAAAAAAAACTATAATTCCCACTTTTCTTGTAAAGATACGATGCTCATCTACAAGTTTCCTCTTACTTCCACTTGGTTTTGAAATAGACATGTTAAAAACTGTATCCGAAATAAATTATAACGTAAACTCTGGTGTTATAAAAGCCACGTTATAAAGAGTTCTTACGTAAGTGCAATAATAAAAGTTTGCACTTACGACCCGTTGGCTATCTTATACGGTAGTCCGGCTTTGGGGGAGTTCAAAATTTTCAATCCTTTTCCTTGGTGTATGAAGGATGTAAGTGAAAATTATAAATATGAAAGAAGGGCGCCAACACACGTAAAACAGAACTTACTGCACCGCCTTCATACACCACTTACCCGTGTGTTCGTAAAGGTACTGAAACAACCAGTAAAACACTATTTAATATTATGATTTGCTTTATTTAAAAAAAAATACCTGTTTATGAGAGAATGTAGTTTAAATTGTTTATAAATAGAAATATGTGTGGTAATTTGAAAAAGATAAATTGATCAATAAAAGGTACTACTGTAATATAAAGCTTTTTTAAAAATCTCACCAACTGGCAGGAAAACTGGAGTTACTGGGGCCTGGTTGTTGGGCTAGAGGTAAAATTCCAACACCTCTTCGGTAAAGAGGGGGCTCTTTCTTAATGTAGAATTACTGCTTCAACTTCAAAGGTAACCCCAACCTTTAAGATTATTTGCTTCAACCAATTGTTTCTCGTGAAAAGTACCTCACAATCATGTGGGTGCAAAAATGTTCAAAATGCTTTAAAGGCTATAAAAAGCAAACGTGCGCTAAGATGCAAGGTTTTAATAGCAATGTGCTATGTGCTAATAAGTTCAATGTGCACTAAAATGTGCTATTTGCTATGTGGCCGCTGAGCTGTAAAAAAGAGAAAAAATCCATTGTAACCTATTGTTTAAATTAAAATTAAATGAAAGAACCTTGCTAAATAAATTAAAATAATAATTACCTGGCTGTTATTTGACCACTGTTTAACACAAAATTTAAAATAACTATAAAACAGGACCAGCCTTTTTAAAGGTAGTTTTACGGCCACAGTCAAAACGAAATAGCTCGAACTCGTTCCAAGACGATTTTCAGCTAAGGTTTAGTAAGAAAAAAGGTTTAAAAAAAAGGTAGGAATTTGGCCAAAAAACTAAACTGTTGAAAGTGCTCCATGCAAAACTTGATTTTAATGTCCCTATATTTTGTCTCTTTCCCCCTATTTGACAAAAATAAAAGATTTTTAAAAAGATAGGCAACTCAGAATACATTATTTATTACAATAAATCTTAATATACATTCAACTTAAATATTTATTTTTGAATAATTTATGTTGTTATTTTTTAATATTTTCCTCTAATCTTTACGTAAGCCTCGTCCTAAATAATTAAATCTTTAAAATGTTAGGTTTTTATAAGAATGAAAGTAAAGTGGTCGGACGGAATCGTATGGCTTTTAGTCATTCATGGAAAAGGCCAAAGCAAGGATTTTAGCGTCGCGGCACACAGTAAAACGTCAAACTTTGTTGTCACTTAACCCAATTTATAAAACGAAAATAAACAAGGCTTTTTAAACCAACCATTTGGAGAACTACTTAAATAAATAACACAAACCCTTGTTTAATGAACCCCTGACATGTGTTTACCGGACATTTAACAATATAGGTAACATCTTAAACTACATTTTATCAAAAGGACAAATCATTTAATGAACTGAACGAGATTTAAAAGACGACAAACGAAATCGGAGGTATATACCAAATGTTTCTAATTTATGTAGCGTTACCAGGCTACAATGGAAATATTGGAAATATCTTGTTTAGTTTGTATCGCAACAGCTCATACCCAACTAGGTTTTTTATAACGGATTTGTTTCTGATCAAAATTATGTCAAGTTAAGATAATAGAAAAACTATAGGTGAATGAACATCTAATAATGAAATTCTTATAAAAATATGGCCCTTTTATATGTGGGCATTAAAGAAAGCTTCAACAGCCAGACCCTCAGCATCTGTAAATATAAAACATAAAATGAATATAATATACCAAGCTGTCAGTTATACAATATTAAGTACTTATAATAATGAAAATAGTCAAAGAATCTAAATAACTTCCAAAAACTTAGTTCCTGACATCTTGGTAAATGGCAAAATCATAATTAGTTACCGTAAAAGTGTAACGTTACAAAATTATAATCAGTACTGTTAAGTGTTGTAACAGTAAGTACGCAAATCGACTCGAAACTCTATCGTAACTGACTCATAACTGACTAAACACTGAATGACTGAACTCAATCGAACACGGCTTATATATGGATTGTGATTTCTCGAGTTCTTTCCAGAATGTTCAGATAGCGTCATCTGTGTTTTTGCGCGATAGAATTTCATGGAACAAGCCAGATAACGTTTAGCTTTAGGTTTTAGTTTGAGTATGTGTAGTTCAACCTCCTAAACATAGATGGCACTATGTACAATTGTACATTTTATTATGCCAATCGTTGTTGCAGCGGCGCGCGCTTTCAAAAACGGTTTTCAACTTGTTCGCGGGCCGGATTATCTGGCTGTTTTCAAAACTGATTTGGGCCGCAGAAGAATGCTCACTGGGCCGCACGTTTGACATAGCTGGTTTAAAACAAGCATTTTGTAAAAAAGACTGAATATTTTGATGGTGTTATATACGTACATGATCTTTAGGATCCTTAAGCTTTTAACTGTATATTTTCTGCGTAAAACAGACTCTACAGATTATAAAATACCTAAGACTTATGAGCTCTCTAGCAATAAAATTTTAGGTTAAACGGCTAAAAAAATTTACAGGGCAATATACAGTGTCACCAGTAAAGTACGCAACAAACAGGATTTTTTTTAAATAATTGACATTGACTTGTCAAAATTTAAGTTTCCAGACAGTTTTCGCTTGAAGAAAAATACAAAATCACAATAAACAAGTAGGGCACGTGACTTACCTTACCTGTCAAATTTGACACTATTTTTTTCAATGGCAAAAAAAACTCATTTGTGCTCAAAATTTTAAAAAATTGTAAAAGATGATTTTATAGCCAAACCTTAAATTTCGGCGCAATCGGTTGACTTAATTTTTTTAAACTGATGTTTTTATTAAGTTCGTAGTAAATAAGTATGTATTAACTTAATAAGTAACTCAATTTTAAAATACTTCGCATTAAATTGTGGAAACTGGATTAACTTTGCAACACGTTGGACGAATTTTTTCGGACCCATTTAGGTTTTTATTTACAAAATGGCGTTTAAAGGAAAAAATTAGTGAAGAAAATGCATTTAGATGAAGAACTTAATAAAAAAAAAACAGTTTAACATATATATATTTATGTAAAAGGGCATCAAATTTAAATGAAATAAAAAAAAAAATTAAGTCAGCCGATTGCGCTGAAATTTAGGCTATAGCAACAAAATCAAAATAGAAACAATTTTTTCCCTTATAATTTTTCAAAATTTGGAGCAAAAATGTGTTTTTTTGCCATTTAAAAAAAATAATGTCAAATTTACAGGTAAGGTAAATTACGTGACCTACTTTTTTATTGTCATTTTATATTTTTTTTTAAGCAAAAACTGTCTACATACCTAAATTATTAAAAAAAAACTCATTTGTTGCGGATAGGGGTTCGCGAGACCGAGACCGAGACTGAATCAGTCTCGGTCTCTGTCTCGGAAAATGTTTACGGTCTCGGTCTCGGTATCGGTCTCGGGAACGAGACATACTTAGTCTCGGTATCGGTCTCGAAAGTCTCGGTGGTCTCGAAACAAAATTTTAAAAATAATAATTGTTCTCCGAGATGTTATTTAGACAAAAGTACATGGAAGCCTACGTTCGAAACCCAGAGTTTTTGCAATCTTAAAAATTTAATGTAAAAAAACCCAATGTTTGAACAATTCAGTAAAGTAGAAAATATGTAGGTATTTTTATATAAAAAATTATTCCAAAAATCAATAATTCGAAATGATGTTGTTAACAGATGGAATCAGTAAATGAAGATATACGGACAATAGTAGGTGTATCAAAATAAATTTCACATAACCCTTGTTCTTTGGACATCAACAGAAAATTCACAGAACAATAATTATTTGACATTTCGAAGGATATACAAATGGAATAAGATATATTAGACACAAAATAAGGACACACTGTATAATGCTGCCGAACTCATGCAAGCAACGTGTTGGACATTCTAGAGACAGACGTTATAATTCAATAGGTAGAAAACGATCGATGGCCAAGTAAAGCACCCTTAGGTATTCTGTAAACTTTGCTATTTTGAACCAAACTTTTATTACTTTGATGCGTATTTACTTTCTTAAACAAGATCGTTTCCTAGGGTTCTGCACGTTGTGCTTGCACAAAGGCGGCTATGGTTCATAATACTACTTGTGAATCAACTATTTTTGTTCTTTGGTAAATTAACTATAAATTTTAAAAGTGGAGTAGATTTTAAAAGTAAATTTATTTATTAAACAAATTTCTACTTTAAATTTTTCGCCTGAAAGATCAATCTATAAACTTTTTTGAGAAAATGTACAGGGATAAATATTATATTGTGCCTCCAGAATAACCAATAATATCAAGTTCCTCAAGCGATGATAACTATGACATCGATTGTAAATCACTATTTGAAAAAAAAACTAGGAGAAAAGAAATAATAGAATATTTGCAATTAAAGCGCGTTCCAAATGGTACAGATATTTTAGAATGGTGGAGAGCACACGATAAACAATTTCCAAATTTAGCCAAAATGGCAAAAGATCTTTTGTCTATACAGGTGACGTCTGTAGCAGTAGAGCGTTTATTTTCACAAGCAGGGTTAATTAATACAAAACTAAGAAGCCTGTTAAATGAAACTTCAAACAAATGCTTATTATGTATTCATTCATGGTATAAAAGTAACTTGAAAAATGAAATTATAAAATATTAGTTTAAATTTTCTGTAATATTTTTAGGTTTATTATACAGTGTGTATCAGCCAAATGGAATAAATTCGATAATAAATAAATGGGGGCGTGTTCGGAAAAACGCTTGGACCCGTCGATTGGTATTTTTAGTTGCTCATTTTCTCCAATAAAAACTTTTTATACAGGGTGTGTCCTGTAACAGTGGTCAATGCCAACTTTCTTATTTCAAATGCAACACCCCGGATATTATTTAATTTTTGGATTCTTTAAGAGATTCTAAACATATTTTATGTTCAATGTCCTATACCTATCTTCAACTATTTCGGCAATATTAAGTGTTTTCAAATTTATTTTTATTTTATTTATTTCGAATTTATTATTATTCATGAAAGTGGCTCTGGTTACTAAACTATTTATTTGATTACAAAAATTCGCTACAACACACTCAATACTTATTTATCATTTAGGTCTTCATATTAAGAATGTAAGCAAAAACCATTTTAGCGTTCCTTTTTATTGATATGGAACAAAAAGAGCCAGTTTTGTTTACTTTTAAGTTTTGTTTACTTTTGTGTAAAATGCCTAGCCTTTTTCTTTGCAAGACAGTAGTTGTCAGTAGTAGTATAGCAGGGGCGGTCCTGGGACACCTCGATGGCATCTTGACCACCGATCGGTCCCAGGAGCTCTTCGGCTCACCTGCCTGCAAGAAGTGTTTACCTGTCACTTTTGTGCACCTGTCTTTTGCGTGCCACCTGGTTTGCACAGGTAGGTGTTATTTTTGAAAAAAACTTCCAAGAAGCGAGCTTCGCGTCATCACAAGAGCCGAGCCTCGCCTCGCCGAATTCCCAGAATTGTTTTTCTGTTAATTAAAATGAATATGTTCGACGTAAGACTAGAGGTCAGGTTCGCAGATAAGAAAAGGTCGAGTACCGAGAATTGTTTTTCTGTTAATGTTCGACGTAAGACTAGAGGTCAGGTTCGCAGATAAGAAAAGGTCGAGGATGTAGATAAGGAGATCTTTGTGTAGTATTGAGATGATCAATAATAATGTTGTTATAATAAATAATATTTGTTTCGAATAATAGCTTATACCAGGGGATAAAAAACGTATAGCACTTAAAGTAATTAATATATATGTAAAATACAGAGGATTTAATAGCAGTCGATCACGAACCAGACTGGTGGTAATATATGCCTGTTCCAGTCAACAGAACGTGTCAAGAGTGTAAAGGGAACTCAATATCTCCAAACATCTGTGCATTTTGCCGCTGTGAAAAAATTCACAAAGAGGTTAACGGACAAAAGAGTATTAATAGATATACCGTTTTGTATTATTTAAAAGAAGAGTACGAAAGAAGGAGAAGGCTGCAAAATAATGAGTAAATTTGTTTTACTTTTCTATGGTATTCTTTTCAATTATTGTGTCCTAACTAATAGTCAACCAACGACGGCGACGACGACGACAAAGAAATATTATCCAGAAGAGCGCAGTTATAATTTTGTTTTAATTAATAATAGACGATATTATATTTTGAGAAATGTTGGTTTAAGAACATTTCAAGACACTGGTTATAATGTATGGTTTCACATACATTATGATTTAATAAAACCTGATGAAAATGTAAAGCCAAACGATAAAATATTTAATTTAGTTAATCAGCAAATAGGTCTAGTGCCTCACTTAAAAGACAGTGTATCAAACTTAACATATGTTCCTGTGAATATTAATGAACCTGCAGATATATATTGTAACTGGTATACTGCTAGATATTTTCGAAATAAAAATATTTATCTTGATTGTAAGCCTGTAGAACTAAAAGACATTTTTAGTGCACATTCCACTGTTTACAGCACTGGTCAGACAGAATTAGGAGAAATTTTTAGTGTAAATTCTACTGTTTACAGTACATGTCAAATTATATATTTATTATAATAAGACCCTGTACGTTACACAAAATGGATTTTGAAAGAATACAATTTTTATGTCAAATATGTAATTGTTTAGTTGAAAAAAATATTAATAAACACTTAAAACATAGAGTAAAGTTATTAAAATTTTGTGATACTTGTTTAGTGAATTATGTATTTGGTGTAAATAGTATTAGGTCTATGATTTTAATGTCAAAATAGAACAGTACAAAAATATTGAAATTAAAATGTAAAAAAACTACTATGGTTTATTTTATTTGTTTTTAGTTTTATTTAGTGGGTGTGATGTAAATTCACGTGATTTTTACTCACCAATAGAATAATAATTAAAAAAAAGTGGTAGAGTTTTATTTATAAAAGAAAGTAGATTGAACTAGGCGTCAATAGTGTCTCGTAACTCGAACTATGGCAGGAGAAAATTCAATTTTGTGTCTTGATATCCAGGGATTTAATTGTACCTCTGGATTTATTCCAAAAGAACTAGCTGTGTATGATGGAACACGTTGTTCAAATTTTCTTTTCAAACCACCATATAACAAAAGCATGTTAAAAGGCCAGGATTTAAAAACGATATCTTATCTCGAAAACTCATATCATGGTCTAATATGGGAGTCTGGTTTAGTAGACTTGAACGAAATAGCAAATGTCTTAGAACATGTGATGAAAAGATATCATGCCCCAAAAATATACGTCAAAGGAGATGAAAAGGTGAATTTTCTAAGAAAATTTATAAGTGCAGAAAAAATTTTTAAAATACCTCTGGATAGTGAACCGAAGCTAAGCAAGTTTAAGAAAGTTCCCGAATGTCACTTTCACAAGGATCCATATGGCACTACTTGGCATTGTGCATTATCAAACGCCAAGTTGTTATATAATTATAAATATTGTTTTTCTGTTTGAAGATAAATAAATTATTTGTAGAAAACATGTAAATAATATATAATAAATAAAACGTACATGAAACAAAATTATTTTATTAAGTCACTCTACATTATTTTTATCTATCCAACTATTATGCTTATTACTGAAACCTAACCATTTTACAAATACTTTATTATTTTTACGTTTTAACACTTTTTCCACTAAATAAATGTTTGGATATTTAACTTTTTGCAATTGAAGTTCATAGAATCCTCCTTTAATGTCTTGTTTTTCTGCATCTTGAAGTAGGTATGTCACTGGATTTGTAAGTTGAACTTTTTTTACGCTAAAAATTTCTTTTGACCAATTTGGTTGGTATTGTTTATCAAAAACTCCTCTAAATTTGGAAATTCTTACATGGTCACCTATCTCGAATTTTGGTTTCGATGTCATTTTAATTTGATTATAAACTGTGTTTAATAGCAGTTTTTCATGCTTTTTTGAAATTTCAGCCGGTTTTAAACCTATGGTAGTGTGTACTCGATTATTATAGGAATAAACGATTTGTTTTAATATATCAAACCACTTGTATGATCCTTGAAGACTAAATTCTTTCCACATCATTCCTTTAAGGGTTCGATTTACACGTTCAACAATAGATGCTTTTTTCTCACTGTAAACTAAATAATGTTTGACATTGTATTTTTTCATTAAAATCATCATTTCTTTTCCAGTAAATTCACCACCGGCGTCTGTACAGAGATGTATAGGTGTCTGTTCTTTGAATACATTTTCCATCGCTTTAGATACCTCTTTGGCAGTTTTTGTTTTTAACGGATAAGCCCAAACGTATTTAGAAAAACAGTTAATTACGACGAGTATATATTTGTATCCTTTGTTTTCTTGTACGTATTCTTTCATATCAACCAAATCAGCTTGCATTAAGTCCAATAGAGATTTGATAATAACCTTCCTCCTTTTAAAATTTACTCTTGATGGTTTATGGAGTTCTTCAACAATATCTTTTTTTACTTTGGTTACAAATTTAGACATATTTTTATTCTATTATATTGGCTTCTCGTAATTCTTCAATAATGGCATTAATCTCGTTAACGTGATTTGTATTACCAGCAGCCTGAGACGCAACTAGTAGCTCCAATCTCTCAACCAATTCATTAGGATCATCCCAAAAAACGTAATCAATAGGATTGTTTGAAAGTTTCATAGACATTCCCTCCCCCTGTTTCAAAACATCATCATCAGTTGGACTGGTATAATTACTCTCAGTTTTATTTATTATTGGTTCAACAAATTTTCTAAATTTCTTATTTTTACTTGATTTTACATTTTTGATAGCATTTGTTTTAAATAATATGTGAGTATAGTTTTTTGCGTCATCATTTGTATAGATGGTGGGAACATTCTGATTAAATAACAAGCCATATAATCCATTAGTGCCTTTATATTTTTTTCCTGCAATTATCAAATCAGCTCCATCGAAATCTATCGTTTTGTTACCGATAGAAAACCGTTCGATATCCTTATCAAACTTTACTTGGAATTTTCCATCAGAATTACTACTATTTGGATCCTTTACAAACTTTTTGATGTACTTTAAAGGTAAACTATGATATTGATCAGAATAATCGGAAAATGATTTTTCTCTTATAGTTTGATTTAGTGCTTTTTCATATTCCCTTTGTTTCCTAATTTCCTCTTCTTCGATTTCATCCTGCACGTTTTTTATTATTAATTTTCTAAGATTATATGGTTTCCGTGACGACGACGACGACGACGACGATGATTTTGTTGTGGAAGAAAATAATTTTCTTTTCATTTTTGGTGCAGTTTGATATGCATGTGTGATTTTGTTTCCTGTAGGAGTATCCTTAAACTCTAATGGGATAGAAGTGGACGGTATAGGTTCCGATTTCACTGACTCATTTTCCCCTTCACTATTATGGTCCCCAAAAAGTTTCTCCTCGTCATCTTTATCATCATCATCATCATCATAGTTATCGTCATCAGAAAATTGTTCCCTTCTTTTAAGTTCCGATATCAAACTTTCAGGAGTGTGCTTCTTTCGATCCAATTTGTTCTCAATCACCTCCAAATGTTTTGTTATAGGCTGAAATACATTCTCGTGGGCTATTTGTCCATGTTTTAAGATATCTAGTTTATTCTTTATATCTTTTCTCTTTGAAATTATTTTTTTCTTAACTGATTGATCTTTAGTTTTTTCCTTTTTATTTTTCGCGGTACGAGCAGGAGCCATGATGATAATGATGATGAACTTTCAACGTTCAACTATGTAATAATTTATAAAAGCGATACTACAGATATATATATTTATCAAAACATAACCGATATCGACCTTCATCAATTTTATTATCCTTAAATATAGATAGAAAACCAAATGGTTCTTTCCAACAGAATGAACATATAGTTTTAAAGCTGTCAAATGACATATCAGTACCAATATGATCAGAGTATACATGATGTAAATTTAAGTCATCCTGTTTAAATAATATTAAGACGTTAGCATTGTCTCTTATCAAATGTTTGGGTATTTTTGCATATGTTTGACACAAGTAAAAACAGTCTATATTATTGTGACGTCCCATACTAAAATATTCTCTGATAACATCCTGTTTATCACACGCGACGTCATCAAATATGAAAATTGAATTTGCTTTAGCGTCAGATGGAGATAATATTTGTTCACTATTATCGAATGCATAGTAACCGATTCCTTTTATTGGTTTTAATAATTTCTCTAAATACATATATTTAGGTTGATACAGAGACTTTGAATAGACGTAGACATTTTCAAATTTCAATCCATTGGGATGTTCAAGAAGGCTTAGCATGATATTGGTTTTTCCACAGTTTGAAGGTCCCGATATGATGCATCGTACAGTAGATGGTAATAATATACTGTGTTTAATATTTTTGTTTTTTTTCACATCATGATTATTTACTGTTAAAGATGTTCTTTGTTTCACAATTTTGATATGTTTCTTCTTTTTCTCCTCCATGTTAAATATCCGATGTAAAACTAATTATAAAGCCATAAGACGCTGTTATTTATATTCAGTCTTTATTTACTTCTTTTAAAATGAGGTATTATTCGATTGATCGACAACAACAACAACAACAACGAACGATTAATGGGGAAGGTTTGTTAAACTCAATGATAAACAAACTTCCATTTGAATTACATCTTCCAGGGTATAACTATTGTGGTCCAGGAACTAAATTAGAGAAACGTTTACGACGTGGTGATAAAGGAATTAACCCGTTAGATGAAGCATGTAAAAATCATGATATTGCTTATTCACAATATAAAAACATATCAGATCGTAATGCGGCAGATAAAATTTTACTTAAACACGCTTTAAGCAGAATAAATTCATCGAATGCATCCTGGAAAGAAAAATTAGCCGCTGCAGGTATTTCAGCTGCAATGCAAACTAAAATAAAGCTAGGTATGGGTACTACCAGTGGGGATATAAGTTTGAGTAATAACCCCAATTTAAATCAGTCATACAATAGAGTCCATGATAAGAAGTATCTTAAAACAATAATGGAACACAGTGTGAAGGCTATGCGTGATTATGTGAAAAAGATGGAGTTCTTGCTAAACAAACTCGAAAAAGTAAAAGGTCAAACTGGAAAGGTGTATCGAAAACAAGTCAAAAAGGGAACAAAAATTAAACAACAGAAATATGATAATTATCATGAGAAGAAAATAAAGGAAAAAATGAAATACCCTTCTAATTTTATTGAGAATGATGATGATGATAGGAAACGAAAGAACTTAGAGAACGAGATTGAACAAGATTTGCAACAACAAGAACATCAAAATAGGGCACTCAAACGAAAGATAGATAACTCTGATGATAATATAATGGATAGGAAAAAATTAAAATTTGAAATAAATTCGGCAAACTTATCCAATAAGCGGAAATTAAACGATGATGACGACGACGATAATTTTCATGAGGAATTTGCTAGTGGTCCATTGAAAAAAAAAGTTAAAAAATAGTATATATTTTCATTTATCTGGCTTCAACGTTTAGTGTATTAAAAATTTTTCCAACAGAAAGTAGTAAACATGGCAGCAATTAAAAAAAGTAAACCTCGGAAGCAGAAAAGCAAAAAGGCAAAAAGACCAAAAGTTAGCGGGAAAAAAAGAAGCAGTACAAAATTAAAAAGTTTTCAATCAGTTATGAAAAAGATTAAAGGTACTATTTTAAATCAAAAACCATCCAATATTTACGATGCTGTTAAGATAGCTATGAAAGCAGTTAATAATACCAAAATCAGACGGCCAAGAATAATTAAAATTCCAAAAACTGGAGGTTTTCTTCCTTTGATCCCTATTTTTGCGGGACTGAGTGCATTAGGTGCGTTAAGTGGAGGAGCTGCCGGCATCGCAAAGGCCGTATCTGATGCTCGTGCTGCCAAACAACAATTGCAAGAAAGCGAACGCCACAACAAGACGATGGAATCCATTGCATTGGGAAAAGGTCTCTTTTTAAAACCATACAAAACAGGTTTAGGCCTTTTTTTAGGAAATCATCTCAGGAAAAAAAAATACCGATAATCTTACCTAACCGTGCCTTAAGTAACTTTGATATTGAAAAGTATACTAAACTACTCAAAATACCCTATTTTCGAGGAGTGTTTATGAAGGATCGATTACCGAAGAAAATTTACCAAAACGAATCTGGTATTATCAATTTAGACAATTTTTCTGGACCGGGAACTCATTGGACTGCTTATTGGAAACATAGAAATAATGTTTATTATTTTGATAGTTTTGGAAATTTAAAACCTCCTCTGGAAGTGTGTAAATATTTTAACTCTAATGGTATTTGTAACATATTTTATAATCATCGTTGTTACCAACCTTATGACTCGTTTATATGTGGTCACTTATGTCTGAAATTTTTGTATCATTCTGTAGATTTAGAATAAATACCAATATAACTATAGTTTTTGTTTTATTTAATGTAAATACTTTGATCCGAAAAGTAGTTAAACATGTCTTATACGTTTACCTTATCGAGAACGGAGTCTGTACTTTCAACCAAAATTTATCCACCCATTGTTTTGAATGAAAACGAAAATTATGTTTTGGGTTTAATAAATTTTGAAAGTTACAACTCAATTCCTAACATTGATAGTAGCAATAACAATTTTCATTGTGGAGATGAGCACGTTGTTATACCTGAAGGATCCTACGAAATTAGCGATATTCAAAAATATTTGACGACGTATCTGAGATTTCATTCAAAAGAAAAGGATCCAATCACACTCCGTTTGGAAGCGAACCATAACACTTTACAGTGTGAAATCAAATGTAACCGTAAAATTGATTTCAGCAAAGAAAATTCAATTGGCAGTTTACTGGGATTCGGTAGCAAGCAACTCGAGCCCAATAAAAGACACATTTCCGATAATCCTGTAAATATATTTAAAGTGAATTCAATATGTATAGAATGTAATCTAGTGACAAATTCCTATAATAACGGAGATTTAGTTCATATTATCCATTTGTTTTATCCAACAGTGCCACCAGGTTTCAAAATAGTCGAGAAGCCATCGAATGTTATTTATCTACCAATCAGCACACGATATATCGATGAGATAATCCTTAAAATAACTGATCAGGATAAGAAATTAGTCAATTTCAGAAACGAGCTAGTAACGATAAGGTTACATTTGAAGCGAATTCTTTAAAATGGTTTTTCTGTATAATCATAATTCTTTAAATATACCAAAGGACTCGTTTGAAAATTGTCATAAAACCCAATTAGATGAACAGACAACTATTAGTTCCACCAGAACGTTTAAGGAGTTAACATCTAAAAACAAACGTGTACTACTCTCACTGGGATTCAGTTTACAGGAGGACGAGAAGAAGAAAAATCAAAATTAAAAATTGGAAAATTACAAAGATTTTGGTGTAGTTTTAAATTACGGATTACTACAAGTTTGGAAAGAATTTTTATTATATTAGTTTGCAAGTGTAGATATAGGCACAAAGACAATGAGTTATAACATGTTAAAAGTGGGAGAAAATGTGCTAAATGATGACTCAATCATAAATTATCAATACCATACACATCAACCTTATTCCTCAACAACTCTAAACAATAACGATGAAATTAGAATACCAATACAAACACAAGATTTATACACGTTACCGAGTCAAAGCTTTTTATACATTGAAGGAAAGTTGCTTAAAAACGATAATACCTATAGTGATAATGTAACTTTTATCAATAACGGAATTGTTCATTTGTTTGATGAAATTCGCTATGAACTAGGAGGAGTGGTTATCGATCGGGTTCGAAATCCCGGCATAGCCACAACAATGAAAGGTTACGTATCATTTTCGAAAGCTGAATATTTTGCACTTCAGAATGCTGGATGGGATTGTGAAGACAATCCAAAAATTTTGGATGGTAACGGTAGTTTTAATGTTTGTATTCCGCTAAAAATGTTGATGGGTTTTACGGAGGATTTTCATAAGATAATCATGAATATTCGTCAAGAATTAATATTAATTAGAAGCAATTCTGATACAGAGGGAATCATGCAAAAAAATGACAAAAAGGAAACCTATAAAGTTACACTGAGTAAGATATTGTGGAAAATGCCTCATGTTACCGTTAGTGATACTCAAAAATTACGTTTACTTAAACAATTTGAAAGTAACAGGGAATTAACGATTGCTTTCAGAAGTTGGGAACTACATGAATACCCACAACTGCAGCAAAGCAAAAACCACACATGGGCAGTGAAATCATCAAATCAATTGGAGAAGCCTCGTTTTATCATCATTGGTTTTCAAACTGGTGTGAAAAATAATATTGCGAAAAATGCGAGTCATTTTCAGCATTGCAGTTTATTAAATTTGAAGGTGTATTTGAACTCTGATATGTTTCCATACGATAATCTAAATTTGGACTTTGATAACAATAAATATGCGCTTGCGTATGAAATGTATCAACAATTTCAAAAATCCTATTATTATAAAAATCAGAGTGATCCGTGTTATGACCCAACAACATACAAGACTAAAGCAGCATTAATTGTTGTTGACTGTTCACGTCAAGGTGAAGACATCCTAAAAGGTGGAGCTGTTGATATTCGCATTGAATTCGAAACAACTAAAACAATAACAAACAATACCTCAGCATTCTGTTTGATTCTACACGATCGTTTAGTCAAATACAATCCTTTAACCAGTACAGTTAAAGTATATTAAATTTCAAAGTGTGAAAAGTAAAACGTCAGTCATCGATTGTTCGCGGTAAAAGGTGGAGTAGTCTCAGCAGCAGCAGCAGCAGCAGTATAGTGAACGTTTTGTAAAGAGTCATGTTTGTAATAGATATACAAGGATTTCAATATGGCAGCTCAACTTTTTTGTGCAAGGAAATTGCAATTCTTAATACCTCAAATAAAAATTATAAACATGCTTCAGTTAAACTTCCTTTTGAATTGGACTTTTGCAAAGACCAAATTAGAAATCACATGAAATGGTTAACCAACAACGTACATGGCTTGGAATGGTCAAACGATGCTTTTGAAAATTTGGAATATGAAAATCTGACTGAGTTTATAAAAGATTTTATTAATGAAGAAAATGGATATGACACTGTGGACTCTTGGAATAACGACTACACCGACAATATCATTGCAGTAAAGGGAAATCAGAAATTGGAGTGGTTGACCCGATTATTGTTCAAAACAAATTACACCGTTATTGATTTGGAAACAAGAGGATGTCCACCCTTGGCCGAATTACAAAATATATTCAAGTCATATCGTTGTCAGCAACATGATAGTAACACATTAAATTGTACCTTGGAAAACGTATTTAATTTATATCATTGGAATACATTTAAATGTAGAAATTGTAATGAAGATTGAAATAAAAAACTAAAATATTATGTAAATTGTATTTATTCAAATCGTTATCCTACTTTTAGACATGTTATTTTTTTCAGACATATCATTGCTAAGGTGTCTACATTCAATCCATTTTCAAGGCGTCTTTCTATATATTTATCACGACGATTAAGATTTCTTGGAATACAATTTTCAATTTTCTTCATTTGATTAATTTGAATTGTATGTAACGAATTATTTTGCCTAAATAAAGCAGTTTTACATATATCTAAATCAAAATTAGTTATCGTATGTATAATTAGTTCTTCAAAAGTTAAATGGTTAGAGTTTTCTTTCAAAAATATCAATTGTAATAAAAAACCTTTTTTGACGACAACATTTCGTAAGAAAAATTTTGTTGAGTAATTATTTACAGTTGTTATACTTTGTACACTTCTATAACCATTTTCCTTAAGTTTCTCTATCAGTATATTTAAAATCAATAAACATACCGCTTCACATACAGGACTAAGTTCAATAAACATGTCAATATCTGCGTAAGTTTTGGTTCGACCTACTAAATAACTAGGATAACCACCGGCTACAAAGGATCTGCACGGACAAGATTTTAGTAATAGGTTAATGATTTTTACCTCATCCAGAACCTCAGCAACAATCACATCATGTAATGATTTTGAAGTCCAACACTTTTTTAAGCTTAGGTAATTATAACCTTCTATCAAAGTTAGTTGATTTTTCTGTAATAAAAGAATAAATATACTATTCTAACTATATTTAAATCTGAAAAAAGAACACTAAAATTACTAAAATGAATTTACATTTGTTTGTTCTAGTTGTTGTTGTTGTTGTTGTTGCTCTTCATCCTCGCTGGAGGAATAGACCTCCTCCACAGTCAACTTTTGCCGTTTCGACGACGACGACGACGGCAACGACGACGACGACGATGATGTTGATGGTAGTGTTCGTCGTTGTTGCTCACTAACAGTCATTTCCACATCCTCGTCCACAAGATTAAATCTGAACCGTTTTACCACTCTTTCGAGTATCCTAAATTCCTCATCATTATTGATTTTTGTCCGTAGATAGCGTACGGGGAGATTTCCAAATTTTCTTTTCAAGGTTTCTCTCCGGGGACTATAAGTAAGGTGTATATACACCTTATCATCCCTTTCGATAATCCTATCAACACCATATCTGAAAGGAAACAAAAAACTTCTCTAAATACAGGTTTTATAACACCTCATAGGAATCATTTTTATATATTCAGTATTTTTGTAAAAATAAAAAATATTGCTTCACTGAAAAGTTTTCAAAATTAAAAAAAACATGTGCTATATAAATTTATGGAATATATAAAATAAGCTACAGCACCTAGCTAAATAAATTCTTGCACAAAATGTAATAAAAGGAGCTGTTATTATAATAAATGGTACGTTCACTAACACTTTAACAAATACTTACTGAAAAAGCTGTTTCATAACAACCAAGACGTGACGCACAGGAAAGTTTATTTTATCTTCAGAAAATACAACAAGTGTACTGGGTACTGTTGCCATCTTGAATATTTTCGTTTGGCTGTTTCCAAAAAACGGATAGACATAGAACTGATACCAAACGCAAACTCTGGATGAGTATAAATACAAATTTATCATTGAAAAAATTAGCAATTTTGACGTAGACGACGATAAAAGTATTCATTAATTTCAAAGGAAATTTTCAACAAAATTTGGTCCGTTACATATTATAACACCACGTCCACAGTAAATGTTTCTTTATCTTTTATCATAATTACTAGCAAAAACAGAAATTTTCCTAATATTTTGCAACGTGAATTGTATTCGATAACGAAAAAGCAAAATGCAATGTACGTCGTGCAACGTGACTTGTATTTGATAACGGAAAATAAAAATGCAAAGGTCATGCAACGTGACCTATATTTGATAAAACATGTTTTTGGTGCAACGTGACTTATCTTCTGGAAAATTTTACATATACATGATATGATACCATGCTACTTTGCGTGTGTATGTGTGTTGTCAATAGAAATGACGCGAATGATTGATAAGAGTTTTGTATATAAATTATCATACACACACCGAACTTATTCACACTGCAGTCTTTGTAGTCCTTCTTGCCACTACACTAAAAGAAAACAAAAACCAAAATGTCGTCCAGCAGCAACAAAGTCCTAGATTCATTTTCAAGTGAAGCGGTCCAGAAAACTGAAATGGTAAGTAGATTACTTGAAACAAAAGAAGATTACCAAACACATATTCGTTATCTAAAAAAATCAATTGCCATTATTAAAAAATGTTTAAAAAATAGTTCATGTGTTTCTAGTTATAGTAGAGTGGAAAGTAATTTGTCAATTTTAAAACACTTTTTATTGCGTTTTAAATTGCATTTAAAAAATAACAAGGGTCTATTAAAAAGAAAATTAGTTTGGGAAGATGTTGATTCTTGTTTTAAAGGGAGAATAAAAACGGGAATTATTAACAATTTAAAGATGAAAGAACCAAGAGAGTTTTTAAATAGTGCTTTTCGTATTTTTTCAAACAGGATTAAAACTGAACTTAAAAATTCTATGATTAAAGTAAATGTTGTGTTTTCAGGTTTATTTATAAAACCTCAAAATTTAGAAAAATCCGCTAAACATTTTACAACGAAAAATTCACTAATTGAACCATCTACGAATCTGACTGAATGGTATAAGATACACGTTACTGATAAGATTTTGGTTCAACTTGAAGAATTTCAAGAAAGAGACAGTGGTTGGGCCTTGTGTGAAATTTGGTACTTGAAAGTAAATATTAATTCTTTTAATCCAATAAGCGTGGGGTCTTCCACTTATGTGCAATTGCCTGAATTCATAAAAAAAACTAAAAGTGTTATCAATATTAAAAATAAAGACGTTTATTGTTTTTTGTGGGCTATCATGTGTGCTGTACGTGGACCCAGAAAAGGCAAAAACGTTTCACGCACGTCATCTTATGATCATTTCAGTCACTATTTGAAATATGATGGAATTCAATTTCCAATTGCTCTAAAAGATATTTCCAAGTTTGAAAGAATGAACAACTTAGCTATTAATGTTTTTTGTTTAAGAAAGAGAGAAATTTTACCTTTATTATTAAGCAAAATAGAATATTTTACAGATACAGTTAATTTACTTATACTACCTTGTAATAACGTTGAATTAGAAAACACACAATATTTTCTCGAACCTGCAAACACAACATTTCATTTTGCATGCATAAAAAAATTAAGTGGTTTATTGAATACCCAAATGGGTAATAGAAAACATAAAAAATGGTTTTGCGAGCGTTGTCTCAATCATTTTAAAACTGAACCCATTTTGAAAAAACATTCCAAAGATTGCCAATTATTGAATAAATGTAAAATTACATTGCCAAAGGAAAATGAAAAAATTTTAACTTTTAAAAATTTCTCAAATAAATTATTGGTTCCTTTTGCAATTTACGCAGATTTAGAGAGCATGCTTGTCAAGTATGAAGACAAGCAATGCACTAAGAAATCAAAAAAATATCAAAAACATGAACCATTTAGTATTTCATATTTTCTAAAATGTTCTTATGATGATTCGCTATCGGAATTTCATTCATATACTGGAGAAAAGTGTCAAGAATGGTTTGTCAGGGAACTTGGCAAAATTGCTTATAAAGTTAATTCAATATATTCAAACCCACAATCTATGACACCTCTAAGTAAACAAGAAAATGAGGCTTATTGTCAAGCAAAAACATGTCATTTTTGTAATGAACCTTTTTTAGGGGATAACTATAAAGTAAGAGACCATTGTCATTTAACGGGGTTATTCCGAGGAGCTGCACATAAATCATGTAATTTAAAATTTTCAGATAAAAAAAAACTGTGCCTGTAATATTTCATAATCTATCAGGATACGATAGTCACTTCTTAATCAAGGCCCTTTCTACAGAAGTGAAAGGTATAATTAGTTTGCTTCCACTTAATAAAGAAAAATACATATCTTTCACCAAGTACATTGAAAATTCAGATATCAGCTTTAGATTTATCGATTCATTTCGTTTTATGGCCAGTTCCTTGGAAAAACTAGCATCCTATTTAGAGGATCACCAAAAAACTGTTACAAGATACTACTATTCGGATGATGTTAAATTTAAACTAATGACCAGGAAGGGGGTATTTCCTTACGAATATCTAGACTCTTGGGAAAAACTGCAAGATAACAGTTTACCTCCAATACAGCTATTTTATAGTTCTATTTCTAATTCAAACATATCAACCGAAGAGTATCAACATGCTTCTACGGTGTGGGATACGTTTAAAATTAAAAGGCTTCAAGAATATGCTGAATTGTATCTTAAAACCGATGTCCTACTTTTAGTTGATGTCTTTGAAAACTTTCGCAAAGTCTGTTTGGAAACATATCAATTGGACCCTCTACATTATTATACAGCACCAGGATTAGCATTTGATAGCATGTTAAAAATTAGTGAAGTAAAATTGGACCTCTTAACAGATATTGATATGGTCATGTTTATTGAAAAGGGTATAAGAGGGGGAATTTCACAATGCTCAAATAGATACGCTAAGGCTAATAATGAATATATGGGGGTAGAATATAACCCTGACAAACCATCTAGCTATCTCATGTATTTCGATGTTGTAAATTTATATGGTGCTGCTATGAGTTATCCTCTGCCTACTGGAGACTTTCAGTGGGTTGAAGATATCTATCAGGAAACAAATATTTTAGATGTAGCCGATAATAGTGAATATGGGTATATTTTTGAAGTGGACCTTTATTATCCAAAAGAGTTATTTGAAACACATAAGGATTTACCACTCTGTCCTGAACATTTAGTACCACCAACTTCAGCTACTTCACTTCCCAAACTATTAACCACTCTTTATGATAAGAAACGTTACGTTATTCATCACAAAAATTTGCAGCTAGTCACCAAATTGGGTCTAAAAATTGGAAAAATTCATAGGTGTTTAAAATTTAAACAATCTCCATGGCTAAAAAAATATATAGACCTAAATACTACTCTCAGAATAAACAGTAAAAACGAGTTTGAAAAAAATTTCTTTAAATTGATGAATAACGCACCATATGGAAAAAACAATTGAAAATGTACGCAAATATCGTGATATAAAATTAGTTTCGAAATGGTCAGGCAGATATGGTGCAAATTATTACATTTCACAACCTAATTTTCACAGTTGTGAAATTTTTACAGAAAATCTAGTCTTAATCGAAATGAACCGATTAAACATAAAATTTAATAAACCAATTTACATCGGTATGTCTATTTTAGATATTTCAAAAACGATAATATACGATTTTCATTACAATTTTATTATACCGAAATTCCAGTCTAATGCTAAATTAATGTACACTGACACTGACAGTCTTATTTATCTATTTTCAAATTATAATATTTATGACTGCATTAGGGAAAATATACATATGTTTGATACGTCAGATTACCCTAAAGACAACGTATACAATATTCAACAAAAAAATAAAAAAGTTTATGGGCTAATGAAGGATGAATGTTGTGGTCAGGTTATGACTGAATTTATCGGCTTGCGTTCTAAAATGTATTGTTTTAAAACTTTTAGTGATAAAGACAGCGCTGCAAACAAAGAAAAAATTGTTAAAAAAGCTAAGGGTATTCAATCTTCAGCATTGAAACAAATTTCTTTTCATGATTATTATCAGTGTCTTTTTAACAATACTACCATCGATGTTGCGCAAAATTTTATTAGATCCAAAAAGCATAACGTATTTACTATTAATCAAATTAAAACCGCTTTGAGTCCTTTTGACGACAAGCGAATAGTTAACTACACGAACTATTATCAACAGTTAAACACAGACACTCTACCGTGGGGATATAACAATGTTTAGTTTCATTTATTCTTCTTTTGTTACGGGTAATCTACTATATTCAAAAATTCCGTCTCATCCAGTTAAGAGGTAAATAGTTATATTTTAAATATAAATGCAATATTTAAATTGAAAATATTATTTCAGACCACGACTGATATCAAATATTTGGAGGCAAATGATCGCAAAAGATTTCACAACTTGACCCCTGTCAAATATACGCCCGCTGCTACTACAAGACAGAATAAACAGATTAAATTAGATGTCGGATCACAACGAAAACACGAACCATTAGCTACAATTTACTGTCACCTCTGTAAGCTACATTTCTGCTTTTGTCAGGAATCAATTCGCATTCACAGAGCACAGTCATTTGTTGGAACGACGTCGGAACTTGACTTGTACTGCAAGGAATCAATACCCCAGTCATAGAATTGTTTTTTTGTTATAGCCACATCATAGCTGTCCCATTCCCACCAAACAACAGTTTTTGGATACCAAAAGTAACCTCGTGACAAACAAAATGGACAAATGTTTTCATCTGTATCAAGCACAGCCACAAGATGATTGGGGATGGCGACAGATGGATGAAGATTATTTCTATGCTAACATCAGTGACAACTCGACTCAAAATTACTGGACCCGAATTAAAATGGAAACTTCGTACAATATTGCACAATTTGCGTTTTACGAAAGAAAAAAAAAAGAAAATTTCAAGAATAGTGTATTTATTAATATTGTTTTAATAAACATTATTTGAAAGGATTGACTTTTTTTATATTTCTATCTGAAAATTTAAATAAATCCAAATTATTTCAAAGTTGAGTTTTATTCCATTATCTTAATAGAAAATTAGACCAGACTCGAACTCTTGTGGCTCGAACACATTAATTTTAAATAGTTGAAAACAAATCTCGTTATATTAATTATTTTAAGCGCTATACGTTTTTTATCGTTTATTATTCGAAATAAATATTATTTATTATAACAACATTATTATTGCTCATCTCAATACTACACAAACATCTCCTTATCTACATCCTCGACCTTTTCTTATCTGCGAACCTGACCTCTAGTCTTACGTCGAACATTAACAGAAAAACAATTCTCGGTACTCGACCTTTTCTTATCTGCGAACCTGACCTCTAGTCTTACGTCGAACATATTCATTTTAATTAACAGAAAAACAATTCTGGGAATTCGGCGAGGCGAGGCTCGGCTCTTGTGATGACGCGAAGCTCGCTTCTTGGAAGTTTTTTTCAAAAATAACACCTACCTGTGCAAACCAGGTGGCACGCAAAAGACAGGTGCACAAAAGTGACAGGTAAACACTTCTTGCAGGCAGGTGAGCCGAAGAGCTCCTGGGACCGATCGGTGGTCAAGATGCCATCGAGGTGTCCCAGGACCGCCCCTGCTATACTACTGTCAGTGTCAGTGTCATAGTCTTTTGAATTTCGTTAACTGCATAATACCTAATATCAGAAAAATGGTTCATTTAACAGAAATGCATAAAATAACAATTCTACAAATGATTGGTTATGGAGATAACACACGAACACAAGTGGAAGTTGCT